>CAMAOG010000136.1:0-50865 GCA_945859605.1 Lumbricus rubellus | reverse complement strand
CAGAGAATTTGAGGGCGCTAATTTTATACGCCCAAACCGAGAAAATGAAGGCGCTAATTTTATACGATTAAACTGAGGAAACAACAACAACAGCAACAGCAACAACAGCAAAAACAACAATCTTCTAAGCGTCGTAAATTATTCGCTCGTTCCAGTATTTTTTTCATCAATCCAACTTCTAGTTAGGCAGGAATAAGTTGGTGTCATCATTCCTGCTTTTATTTCGGCAACAATTATTTTTCATCAATACAACTTCTATTCAATTAAAATTTATTGTTTATCAATGCAGCTTCAACGATGCTGGTTTTTTTCGGCTGGTAATAGGTCTGCTCAGTAATTTTCAAATATATAGTTACCAAGATGCTTATTGTGTTTTTCCTCTGGTTCCTTTGCCTCGATTCGATCACTACTATCTTACATGTGGAGCCTGTGTGCCAAACGCCAATGTACCGTACGCGAACGATATTATCACTGACACAAAGCTTCTTTTGTAGTCGCTAGGCGGCGCCACGTCACCATACTAGGCGATAATATCGAATAAATATTATCATTAAGGACACAAAAACGGGGAAACAACGGTAGTACATTGGATAAAGGACAGGCGCGCAGACGAAGAGGACCCAGGATCGAACCAGGTAAAAGGAAAAAAAAATAAAAAAACAAGGACAAGGACAAGGACAAGGACAAGGACAAGGACAAGGACAAGGACAAGGACAAGGACAAGGACAAGGACAAGGACAAGGACAAGGACAAGGACAAGGACAAGGACAAGGACAAGGACAAGGACAAGGACAAGGACAAGGACAAGGACAAGGACAAGGACAAGGACAAGGACAAGGACAAGGACAAGGACAAGGACAAGGACAAGGACAAGGACAAGGACAAGGACAAGGACAAGGACAAGGACAAGGACAAGGACAAGGACAAGGACAAGGACAAGGACAAGGACAAGGACAAGGACAAGGACAAGGACAAGGACAAGGACAAGGACAAGGACAAGGACAAGGACAAGGACAAGGACAAGGACAAGGACAAGGACAAGGACAAGGACAAGGACAAGGACAAGGACAAGGACAAGGACAAGGACAAGGACAAGGACAAGGACAAGGACAAGGACAAGGACAAGGACAAGGACAAGGACAAGGACAAGGACAAGGACAAGGACAAGGACAAGGACAAGGACAAGGACAAGGACAAGGACAAGGACAAGGACAAGGACAAGGACAAGGACAAGGACAAGGACAAGGACAAGGACAAGGACAAGGACAAGGACAAGGACAAGGACAAGGACAAGGACAAGGACAAGGACAAGGACAAGGACAAGGACAAGGACAAGGACAAGGACAAGGACAAGGACAAGGACAAGGACAAGGACAAGGACAAGGACAAGGACAAGGACAAGGACAAGGACAAGGACAAGGACAAGGACAAGGACAAGGACAAGGACAAGGACAAGGACAAGGACAAGGACAAGGACAAGGACAAGGACAAGGACAAGGACAAGGACAAGGACAAGGACAAGGACAAGGACAAGGACAAGGACAAGGACAAGGACAAGGACAAGGACAAGGACAAGGACAAGGACAAGGACAAGGACAAGGACAAGGACAAGGACAAGGACAAGGACAAGGACAAGGACAAGGACAAGGACAAGGACAAGGACAAGGACAAGGACAAGGACAAGGACAAGGACAAGGACAAGGACAAGGACAAGGACAAGGACAAGGACAAGGACAAGGACAAGGACAAGGACAAGGACAAGGACAAGGACAAGGACAAGGACAAGGACAAGGACAAGGACAAGGACAAGGACAAGGACAAGGACAAGGACAAGGACAAGGACAAGGACAAGGACAAGGACAAGGACAAGGACAAGGACAAGGACAAGGACAAGGACAAGGACAAGGACAAGGACAAGGACAAGGACAAGGCGCTCTCGCCGAGGGGAGGAGCGAGAGCGAGGAGCAAGAGCAAGTTGCTCTTGCACCCGCTCTCGCCGAGGGGAGGAGCGAGAGCGAGGAGCAAGAGCAAGTTGCTCTTGCACCCGCTCTCGCCGAGGGGAGGAGCGAGAGCGAGGAGCAAGAGCAAGTTGCTCTTGCACCCGCTCTCGCCGAGGGGAGGAGCGAGAGCGAGGAGCAAGAGCAAGTTGCTCTTGCACCCGCTCTCGCCGAGGGGAGGAGCGAGAGCGAGGAGCAAGAGCAAGTTGCTCTTGCACCCGCTCTCGCCGAGGGGAGGAGCGAGAGCGAGGAGCAAGAGCAAGTTGCTCTTGCACCCGCTCTCGCCGAGGGGAGGAGCGAGAGCGAGGAGCAAGAGCAAGTTGCTCTTGCACCCGCTCTCGCCGAGGGGAGGAGCGAGAGCGAGGAGCAAGAGCAAGTTGCTCTTGCACCCGCTCTCGCCGAGGGGAGGAGCGAGAGCGAGGAGCAAGAGCAAGTTGCTCTTGCACCCGCTCTCGCCGAGGGGAGGAGCGAGAGCGAGGAGCAAGAGCAAGTTGCTCTTGCACCCGCTCTCGCCGAGGGGAGGAGCGAGAGCGAGGAGCAAGAGCAAGTTGCTCTTGCACCCGCTCTCGCCGAGGGGAGGAGCGAGAGCGAGGAGCAAGAGCAAGTTGCTCTTGCACCCGCTCTCGCCGAGGGGAGGAGCGAGAGCGAGGAGCAAGAGCAAGTTGCTCTTGCACCCGCTCTCGCCGAGGGGAGGAGCGAGAGCGAGGAGCAAGAGCAAGTTGCTCTTGCACCCGCTCTCGCCGAGGGGAGGAGCGAGAGCGAGGAGCAAGAGCAAGTTGCTCTTGCACCCGCTCTCGCCGAGGGGAGGAGCGAGAGCGAGGAGCAAGAGCAAGTTGCTCTTGCACCCGCTCTCGCCGAGGGGAGGAGCGAGAGCGAGGAGCAAGAGCAACGTTAAAAATTAAAACAAAGTAAAATTGTAAAAAGTAAAAATGCAAAAATTTAAATAATCAAAAATGAAATTGAAAGATTATATGAAAGGAAGGCGGTGAATGAAATTAAGCGAGGAGCAAGAGCAAGTTTTACACGCAGAATCCTAGAAAATGAGGGCGCTAATTTTTCACGCCGAAACAGAGAATTTAAGGGCGCTAATTTTTCACGCCGAAACAGAGAATTTGAGGGCGCTAATTTTATACGCCCAAACCGAGAAAATGAAGGCGCTAATTTTATACGATTAAACTGAGGAAACAACAACAACAGCAACAGCAACAACAGCAAAAACAACAATCTTCTAAGCGTCGTAAATTATTCGCTCGTTCCAGTATTTTTTTCATCAATCCAACTTCTAGTTAGGCAGGAATAAGTTGGTGTCATCATTCCTGCTTTTATTTCGGCAACAATTATTTTTCATCAATACAACTTCTATTCAATTAAAATTTATTGTTTATCAATGCAGCTTCAACGATGCTGGTTTTTTTCGGCTGGTAATAGGTCTGCTCAGTAATTTTCAAATATATAGTTACCAAGATGCTTATTGTGTTTTTCCTCTGGTTCCTTTGCCTCGATTCGATCACTACTATCTTACATGTGGAGCCTGTGTGCCAAACGCCAATGTACCGTACGCGAACGATATAATCACTGACACAAAGCTTCTTTTGTAGTCGCTAGGCGGCGCCACGTCACCATACTAGGCGATAATATCGAATAAATATTATCATTAAGGACACAAAAACGGGGAAACAACGGTAGTACATTGGATAAAGGACAGGCGCGCAGACGAAGAGGACCCAGGATCGAACCAGGTAAAAGGAAAAAAAAATAAAAAAACAAGGACAAGGACAAGGACAAGGACAAGGACAAGGACAAGGACAAGGACAAGGACAAGGACAAGGACAAGGACAAGGACAAGGACAAGGACAAGGACAAGGACAAGGACAAGGACAAGGACAAGGACAAGGACAAGGACAAGGACAAGGACAAGGACAAGGACAAGGACAAGGACAAGGACAAGGACAAGGACAAGGACAAGGACAAGGACAAGGACAAGGACAAGGACAAGGACAAGGACAAGGACAAGGACAAGGACAAGGACAAGGACAAGGACAAGGACAAGGACAAGGACAAGGACAAGGACAAGGACAAGGACAAGGACAAGGACAAGGACAAGGACAAGGACAAGGACAAGGACAAGGACAAGGACAAGGACAAGGACAAGGACAAGGACAAGGACAAGGACAAGGACAAGGACAAGGACAAGGACAAGGACAAGGACAAGGACAAGGACAAGGACAAGGACAAGGACAAGGACAAGGACAAGGACAAGGACAAGGACAAGGACAAGGACAAGGACAAGGACAAGGACAAGGACAAGGACAAGGACAAGGACAAGGACAAGGACAAGGACAAGGACAAGGACAAGGACAAGGACAAGGACAAGGACAAGGACAAGGACAAGGACAAGGACAAGGACAAGGACAAGGACAAGGACAAGGACAAGGACAAGGACAAGGACAAGGACAAGGACAAGGACAAGGACAAGGACAAGGACAAGGACAAGGACAAGGACAAGGACAAGGACAAGGACAAGGACAAGGACAAGGACAAGGACAAGGACAAGGACAAGGACAAGGACAAGGACAAGGACAAGGACAAGGACAAGGACAAGGACAAGGACAAGGACAAGGACAAGGACAAGGACAAGGACAAGGACAAGGACAAGGACAAGGACAAGGACAAGGACAAGGACAAGGACAAGGACAAGGACAAGGACAAGGACAAGGACAAGGACAAGGACAAGGACAAGGACAAGGACAAGGACAAGGACAAGGACAAGGACAAGGACAAGGACAAGGACAAGGACAAGGACAAGGACAAGGACAAGGACAAGGCGCTCTCGCCGAGGGGAGGAGCGAGAGCGAGGAGCAAGAGCAAGTTGCTCTTGCACCCGCTCTCGCCGAGGGGAGGAGCGAGAGCGAGGAGCAAGAGCAAGTTGCTCTTGCACCCGCTCTCGCCGAGGGGAGGAGCGAGAGCGAGGAGCAAGAGCAAGTTGCTCTTGCACCCGCTCTCGCCGAGGGGAGGAGCGAGAGCGAGGAGCAAGAGCAAGTTGCTCTTGCACCCGCTCTCGCCGAGGGGAGGAGCGAGAGCGAGGAGCAAGAGCAAGTTGCTCTTGCACCCGCTCTCGCCGAGGGGAGGAGCGAGAGCGAGGAGCAAGAGCAAGTTGCTCTTGCACCCGCTCTCGCCGAGGGGAGGAGCGAGAGCGAGGAGCAAGAGCAAGTTGCTCTTGCACCCGCTCTCGCCGAGGGGAGGAGCGAGAGCGAGGAGCAAGAGCAAGTTGCTCTTGCACCCGCTCTCGCCGAGGGGAGGAGCGAGAGCGAGGAGCAAGAGCAAGTTGCTCTTGCACCCGCTCTCGCCGAGGGGAGGAGCGAGAGCGAGGAGCAAGAGCAAGTTGCTCTTGCACCCGCTCTCGCCGAGGGGAGGAGCGAGAGCGAGGAGCAAGAGCAAGTTGCTCTTGCACCCGCTCTCGCCGAGGGGAGGAGCGAGAGCGAGGAGCAAGAGCAAGTTGCTCTTGCACCCGCTCTCGCCGAGGGGAGGAGCGAGAGCGAGGAGCAAGAGCAACGTTAAAAATTAAAACAAAGTAAAATTGTAAAAAGTAAAAATGCAAAAATTTAAATAATCAAAAATGAAATTGAAAGATTATATGAAAGGAAGGCGGTGAATGAAATTAAGCGAGGAGCAAGAGCAAGTTTTACACGCAGAATCCTAGAAAATGAGGGCGCTAATTTTTCACGCCGAAACAGAGAATTTAAGGGCGCTAATTTTTCACGCCGAAACAGAGAATTTGAGGGCGCTAATTTTATACGCCCAAACCGAGAAAATGAAGGCGCTAATTTTATACGATTAAACTGAGGAAACAACAACAACAGCAACAGCAACAACAGCAAAAACAACAATCTTCTAAGCGTCGTAAATTATTCGCTCGTTCCAGTATTTTTTTCATCAATCCAACTTCTAGTTAGGCAGGAATAAGTTGGTGTCATCATTCCTGCTTTTATTTCGGCAACAATTATTTTTCATCAATACAACTTCTATTCAATTAAAATTTATTGTTTATCAATGCAGCTTCAACGATGCTGGTTTTTTTCGGCTGGTAATAGGTCTGCTCAGTAATTTTCAAATATATAGTTACCAAGATGCTTATTGTGTTTTTCCTCTGGTTCCTTTGCCTCGATTCGATCACTACTATCTTACATGTGGAGCCTGTGTGCCAAACGCCAATGTACCGTACGCGAACGATATAATCACTGACACAAAGCTTCTTTTGTAGTCGCTAGGCGGCGCCACGTCACCATACTAGGCGATAATATCGAATAAATATTATCATTAAGGACACAAAAACGGGGAAACAACGGTAGTACATTGGATAAAGGACAGGCGCGCAGACGAAGAGGACCCAGGATCGAACCAGGTAAAAGGAAAAAAAAATAAAAAAACAAGGACAAGGACAAGGACAAGGACACGGACAAGGACAAGGACAAGGACAAGGACAAGGACAAGGACAAGGACAAGGACAAGGACAAGGACAAGGACAAGGACAAGGACAAGGACAAGGACAAGGACAAGGACAAGGACAAGGACAAGGACAAGGACAAGGACAAGGACAAGGACAAGGACAAGGACAAGGACAAGGACAAGGACAAGGACAAGGACAAGGACAAGGACAAGGACAAGGACAAGGACAAGGACAAGGACAAGGACAAGGACAAGGACAAGGACAAGGACAAGGACAAGGACAAGGACAAGGACAAGGCGCTCTCGCCGAGGGGAGGAGCGAGAGCGAGGAGCAAGAGCAAGTTGCTCTTGCACCCGCTCTCGCCGAGGGGAGGAGCGAGAGCGAGGAGCAAGAGCAAGTTGCTCTTGCACCCGCTCTCGCCGAGGGGAGGAGCGAGAGCGAGGAGCAAGAGCAAGTTGCTCTTGCACCCGCTCTCGCCGAGGGGAGGAGCGAGAGCGAGGAGCAAGAGCAAGTTGCTCTTGCACCCGCTCTCGCCGAGGGGAGGAGCGAGAGCGAGGAGCAAGAGCAAGTTGCTCTTGCACCCGCTCTCGCCGAGGGGAGGAGCGAGAGCGAGGAGCAAGAGCAAGTTGCTCTTGCACCCGCTCTCGCCGAGGGGAGGAGCGAGAGCGAGGAGCAAGAGCAAGTTGCTCTTGCACCCGCTCTCGCCGAGGGGAGGAGCGAGAGCGAGGAGCAAGAGCAAGTTGCTCTTGCACCCGCTCTCGCCGAGGGGAGGAGCGAGAGCGAGGAGCAAGAGCAAGTTGCTCTTGCACCCGCTCTCGCCGAGGGGAGGAGCGAGAGCGAGGAGCAAGAGCAAGTTGCTCTTGCACCCGCTCTCGCCGAGGGGAGGAGCGAGAGCGAGGAGCAAGAGCAAGTTGCTCTTGCACCCGCTCTCGCCGAGGGGAGGAGCGAGAGCGAGGAGCAAGAGCAAGTTGCTCTTGCACCCGCTCTCGCCGAGGGGAGGAGCGAGAGCGAGGAGCAAGAGCAAGTTGCTCTTGCACCCGCTCTCGCCGAGGGGAGGAGCGAGAGCGAGGAGCAAGAGCAAGTTGCTCTTGCACCCGCTCTCGCCGAGGGGAGGAGCGAGAGCGAGGAGCAAGAGCAAGTTGCTCTTGCACCCGCTCTCGCCGAGGGGAGGAGCGAGAGCGAGGAGCAAGAGCAACGTTAAAAATTAAAACAAAGTAAAATTGTAAAAAGTAAAAATGCAAAAATTTAAATAATCAAAAATGAAATTGAAAGATTATATGAAAGGAAGGCGGTGAATGAAATTAAGCGAGGAGCAAGAGCAAGTTTTACACGCAGAATCCTAGAAAATGAGGGCGCTAATTTTTCACGCCGAAACAGAGAATTTAAGGGCGCTAATTTTTCACGCCGAAACAGAGAATTTGAGGGCGCTAATTTTATACGCCCAAACCGAGAAAATGAAGGCGCTAATTTTATACGATTAAACTGAGGAAACAACAACAACAGCAACAGCAACAACAGCAAAAACAACAATCTTCTAAGCGTCGTAAATTATTCGCTCGTTCCAGTATTTTTTTCATCAATCCAACTTCTAGTTAGGCAGGAATAAGTTGGTGTCATCATTCCTGCTTTTATTTCGGCAACAATTATTTTTCATCAATACAACTTCTATTCAATTAAAATTTATTGTTTATCAATGCAGCTTCAACGATGCTGGTTTTTTTCGGCTGGTAATAGGTCTGCTCAGTAATTTTCAAATATATAGTTACCAAGATGCTTATTGTGTTTTTCCTCTGGTTCCTTTGCCTCGATTCGATCACTACTATCTTACATGTGGAGCCTGTGTGCCAAACGCCAATGTACCGTACGCGAACGATATAATCACTGACACAAAGCTTCTTTTGTAGTCGCTAGGCGGCGCCACGTCACCATACTAGGCGATAATATCGAATAAATATTATCATTAAGGACACAAAAACGGGGAAACAACGGTAGTACATTGGATAAAGGACAGGCGCGCAGACGAAGAGGACCCAGGATCGAACCAGGTAAAAGGAAAAAAAAATAAAAAAACAAGGACAAGGACAAGGACAAGGACAAGGACAAGGACAAGGACAAGGACAAGGACAAGGACAAGGACAAGGACAAGGACAAGGACAAGGACAAGGACAAGGACAAGGACAAGGACAAGGACAAGGACAAGGACAAGGACAAGGACAAGGACAAGGACAAGGACAAGGACAAGGACAAGGACAAGGACAAGGACAAGGACAAGGACAAGGACAAGGACAAGGACAAGGACAAGGACAAGGACAAGGACAAGGACAAGGACAAGGACAAGGACAAGGACAAGGACAAGGACAAGGACAAGGACAAGGACAAGGACAAGGACAAGGACAAGGACAAGGACAAGGACAAGGACAAGGACAAGGACAAGGACAAGGACAAGGACAAGGACAAGGACAAGGACAAGGACAAGGACAAGGACAAGGACAAGGACAAGGACAAGGACAAGGACAAGGACAAGGACAAGGACAAGGACAAGGACAAGGACAAGGACAAGGACAAGGACAAGGACAAGGACAAGGACAAGGACAAGGACAAGGACAAGGACAAGGACAAGGACAAGGACAAGGACAAGGACAAGGACAAGGACAAGGACAAGGACAAGGACAAGGACAAGGACAAGGACAAGGACAAGGACAAGGACAAGGACAAGGACAAGGACAAGGACAAGGACAAGGACAAGGACAAGGACAAGGACAAGGACAAGGACAAGGACAAGGACAAGGACAAGGACAAGGACAAGGACAAGGACAAGGACAAGGACAAGGACAAGGACAAGGACAAGGACAAGGACAAGGACAAGGACAAGGACAAGGACAAGGACAAGGACAAGGACAAGGACAAGGACAAGGACAAGGACAAGGACAAGGACAAGGACAAGGACAAGGACAAGGACAAGGACAAGGACAAGGACAAGGACAAGGACAAGGACAAGGACAAGGACAAGGACAAGGACAAGGACAAGGACAAGGACAAGGACAAGGACAAGGACAAGGACAAGGACAAGGACAAGGACAAGGACAAGGACAAGGACAAGGACAAGGACAAGGACAAGGACAAGGACAAGGACAAGGACAAGGACAAGGCGCTCTCGCCGAGGGGAGGAGCGAGAGCGAGGAGCAAGAGCAAGTTGCTCTTGCACCCGCTCTCGCCGAGGGGAGGAGCGAGAGCGAGGAGCAAGAGCAAGTTGCTCTTGCACCCGCTCTCGCCGAGGGGAGGAGCGAGAGCGAGGAGCAAGAGCAAGTTGCTCTTGCACCCGCTCTCGCCGAGGGGAGGAGCGAGAGCGAGGAGCAAGAGCAAGTTGCTCTTGCACCCGCTCTCGCCGAGGGGAGGAGCGAGAGCGAGGAGCAAGAGCAAGTTGCTCTTGCACCCGCTCTCGCCGAGGGGAGGAGCGAGAGCGAGGAGCAAGAGCAAGTTGCTCTTGCACCCGCTCTCGCCGAGGGGAGGAGCGAGAGCGAGGAGCAAGAGCAAGTTGCTCTTGCACCCGCTCTCGCCGAGGGGAGGAGCGAGAGCGAGGAGCAAGAGCAAGTTGCTCTTGCACCCGCTCTCGCCGAGGGGAGGAGCGAGAGCGAGGAGCAAGAGCAAGTTGCTCTTGCACCCGCTCTCGCCGAGGGGAGGAGCGAGAGCGAGGAGCAAGAGCAAGTTGCTCTTGCACCCGCTCTCGCCGAGGGGAGGAGCGAGAGCGAGGAGCAAGAGCAAGTTGCTCTTGCACCCGCTCTCGCCGAGGGGAGGAGCGAGAGCGAGGAGCAAGAGCAAGTTGCTCTTGCACCCGCTCTCGCCGAGGGGAGGAGCGAGAGCGAGGAGCAAGAGCAAGTTGCTCTTGCACCCGCTCTCGCCGAGGGGAGGAGCGAGAGCGAGGAGCAAGAGCAAGTTGCTCTTGCACCCGCTCTCGCCGAGGGGAGGAGCGAGAGCGAGGAGCAAGAGCAAGTTGCTCTTGCACCCGCTCTCGCCGAGGGGAGGAGCGAGAGCGAGGAGCAAGAGCAAGTTGCTCTTGCACCCGCTCTCGCCGAGGGGAGGAGCGAGAGCGAGGAGCAAGAGCAAGTTGCTCTTGCACCCGCTCTCGCCGAGGGGAGGAGCGAGAGCGAGGAGCAAGAGCAACGTTAAAAATTAAAACAAAGTAAAATTGTAAAAAGTAAAAATGCAAAAATTTAAATAATCAAAAATGAAATTGAAAGATTATATGAAAGGAAGGCGGTGAATGAAATTAAGCGAGGAGCAAGAGCAAGTTTTACACGCAGAATCCTAGAAAATGAGGGCGCTAATTTTTCACGCCGAAACAGAGAATTTAAGGGCGCTAATTTTTCACGCCGAAACAGAGAATTTGAGGGCGCTAATTTTATACGCCCAAACCGAGAAAATGAAGGCGCTAATTTTATACGATTAAACTGAGGAAACAACAACAACAGCAACAGCAACAACAGCAAAAACAACAATCTTCTAAGCGTCGTAAATTATTCGCTCGTTCCAGTATTTTTTTCATCAATCCAACTTCTAGTTAGGCAGGAATAAGTTGGTGTCATCATTCCTGCTTTTATTTCGGCAACAATTATTTTTCATCAATACAACTTCTATTCAATTAAAATTTATTGTTTATCAATGCAGCTTCAACGATGCTGGTTTTTTTCGGCTGGTAATAGGTCTGCTCAGTAATTTTCAAATATATAGTTACCAAGATGCTTATTGTGTTTTTCCTCTGGTTCCTTTGCCTCGATTCGATCACTACTATCTTACATGTGGAGCCTGTGTGCCAAACGCCAATGTACCGTACGCGAACGATATTATCACTGACACAAAGCTTCTTTTGTAGTCGCTAGGCGGCGCCACGTCACCATACTAGGCGATAATATCGAATAAATATTATCATTAAGGACA
Source organism: Lumbricus rubellus (assembly GCA_945859605.1). Classification (NCBI taxonomy): domain Eukaryota; kingdom Metazoa; phylum Annelida; class Clitellata; order Crassiclitellata; family Lumbricidae; genus Lumbricus; species Lumbricus rubellus. The sequence continues at coordinate 39,486 of CAMAOG010000136.1, read as the reverse complement.
CAAAAACGGGGAAACAACGGTAGTACATTGGATAAAGGACAGGCGCGCAGACGAAGAGGACCCAGGATCGAACCAGGTAAAAGGAAAAAAAAATAAAAAAACAAGGACAAGGACAAGGACAAGGACAAGGACAAGGACAAGGACAAGGACAAGGACAAGGACAAGGACAAGGACAAGGACAAGGACAAGGACAAGGACAAGGACAAGGACAAGGACAAGGACAAGGACAAGGACAAGGACAAGGACAAGGACAAGGACAAGGACAAGGACAAGGACAAGGACAAGGACAAGGACAAGGACAAGGACAAGGACAAGGACAAGGACAAGGACAAGGACAAGGACAAGGACAAGGACAAGGACAAGGACAAGGACAAGGACAAGGACAAGGACAAGGACAAGGACAAGGACAAGGACAAGGACAAGGACAAGGACAAGGACAAGGACAAGGACAAGGACAAGGACAAGGACAAGGACAAGGACAAGGACAAGGACAAGGACAAGGACAAGGACAAGGACAAGGACAAGGACAAGGACAAGGACAAGGACAAGGACAAGGACAAGGACAAGGACAAGGACAAGGACAAGGACAAGGACAAGGACAAGGACAAGGACAAGGACAAGGACAAGGACAAGGACAAGGACAAGGACAAGGACAAGGACAAGGACAAGGACAAGGACAAGGACAAGGACAAGGACAAGGACAAGGACAAGGACAAGGACAAGGACAAGGACAAGGACAAGGACAAGGACAAGGACAAGGACAAGGACAAGGACAAGGACAAGGACAAGGACAAGGACAAGGACAAGGACAAGGACAAGGACAAGGACAAGGACAAGGACAAGGACAAGGACAAGGACAAGGACAAGGACAAGGACAAGGACAAGGACAAGGACAAGGACAAGGACAAGGACAAGGACAAGGACAAGGACAAGGACAAGGACAAGGACAAGGACAAGGACAAGGACAAGGACAAGGACAAGGACAAGGACAAGGACAAGGACAAGGACAAGGACAAGGACAAGGACAAGGACAAGGACAAGGACAAGGACAAGGACAAGGACAAGGACAAGGACAAGGACAAGGACAAGGACAAGGACAAGGACAAGGACAAGGACAAGGACAAGGACAAGGACAAGGACAAGGACAAGGACAAGGACAAGGACAAGGACAAGGACAAGGACAAGGCGCTCTCGCCGAGGGGAGGAGCGAGAGCGAGGAGCAAGAGCAAGTTGCTCTTGCACCCGCTCTCGCCGAGGGGAGGAGCGAGAGCGAGGAGCAAGAGCAAGTTGCTCTTGCACCCGCTCTCGCCGAGGGGAGGAGCGAGAGCGAGGAGCAAGAGCAAGTTGCTCTTGCACCCGCTCTCGCCGAGGGGAGGAGCGAGAGCGAGGAGCAAGAGCAAGTTGCTCTTGCACCCGCTCTCGCCGAGGGGAGGAGCGAGAGCGAGGAGCAAGAGCAAGTTGCTCTTGCACCCGCTCTCGCCGAGGGGAGGAGCGAGAGCGAGGAGCAAGAGCAAGTTGCTCTTGCACCCGCTCTCGCCGAGGGGAGGAGCGAGAGCGAGGAGCAAGAGCAACGTTAAAAATTAAAACAAAGTAAAATTGTAAAAAGTAAAAATGCAAAAATTTAAATAATCAAAAATGAAATTGAAAGATTATATGAAAGGAAGGCGGTGAATGAAATTAAGCGAGGAGCAAGAGCAAGTTTTACACGCAGAATCCTAGAAAATGAGGGCGCTAATTTTTCACGCCGAAACAGAGAATTTAAGGGCGCTAATTTTTCACGCCGAAACAGAGAATTTGAGGGCGCTAATTTTATACGCCCAAACCGAGAAAATGAAGGCGCTAATTTTATACGATTAAACTGAGGAAACAACAACAACAGCAACAGCAACAACAGCAAAAACAACAATCTTCTAAGCGTCGTAAATTATTCGCTCGTTCCAGTATTTTTTTCATCAATCCAACTTCTAGTTAGGCAGGAATAAGTTGGTGTCATCATTCCTGCTTTTATTTCGGCAACAATTATTTTTCATCAATACAACTTCTATTCAATTAAAATTTATTGTTTATCAATGCAGCTTCAACGATGCTGGTTTTTTTCGGCTGGTAATAGGTCTGCTCAGTAATTTTCAAATATATAGTTACCAAGATGCTTATTGTGTTTTTCCTCTGGTTCCTTTGCCTCGATTCGATCACTACTATCTTACATGTGGAGCCTGTGTGCCAAACGCCAATGTACCGTACGCGAACGATATTATCACTGACACAAAGCTTCTTTTGTAGTCGCTAGGCGGCGCCACGTCACCATACTAGGCGATAATATCGAATAAATATTATCATTAAGGACACAAAAACGGGGAAACAACGGTAGTACATTGGATAAAGGACAGGCGCGCAGACGAAGAGGACCCAGGATCGAACCAGGTACAAGGACAAGGACAAGGACAAGGACAAGGACAAGGACAAGGACAAGGACAAGGACAAGGACAAGGACAAGGACAAGGACAAGGACAAGGACAAGGACAAGGACAAGGACAAGGACAAGGACAAGGACAAGGACAAGGACAAGGACAAGGACAAGGACAAGGACAAGGACAAGGACAAGGACAAGGACAAGGACAAGGACAAGGACAAGGACAAGGACAAGGACAAGGACAAGGACAAGGACAAGGACAAGGACAAGGACAAGGACAAGGACAAGGACAAGGACAAGGACAAGGACAAGGACAAGGACAAGGACAAGGACAAGGACAAGGACAAGGACAAGGACAAGGACAAGGACAAGGACAAGGACAAGGACAAGGACAAGGACAAGGACAAGGACAAGGACAAGGACAAGGACAAGGACAAGGACAAGGACAAGGACAAGGACAAGGACAAGGACAAGGACAAGGACAAGGACAAGGACAAGGACAAGGACAAGGACAAGGACAAGGACAAGGACAAGGACAAGGACAAGGACAAGGACAAGGACAAGGACAAGGACAAGGACAAGGACAAGGACAAGGACAAGGACAAGGACAAGGACAAGGACAAGGACAAGGACAAGGACAAGGACAAGGACAAGGACAAGGACAAGGACAAGGACAAGGACAAGGACAAGGACAAGGACAAGGACAAGGACAAGGACAAGGACAAGGACAAGGACAAGGACAAGGACAAGGACAAGGACAAGGACAAGGACAAGGACAAGGACAAGGACAAGGACAAGGACAAGGACAAGGACAAGGACAAGGACAAGGACAAGGACAAGGACAAGGACAAGGACAAGGACAAGGACAAGGACAAGGACAAGGACAAGGACAAGGACAAGGACAAGGACAAGGACAAGGACAAGGACAAGGACAAGGACAAGGACAAGGACAAGGACAAGGACAAGGACAAGGACAAGGACAAGGACAAGGACAAGGACAAGGACAAGGACAAGGACAAGGACAAGGACAAGGACAAGGACAAGGACAAGGACAAGGACAAGGACAAGGACAAGGACAAGGACAAGGACAAGGACAAGGACAAGGACAAGGACAAGGACAAGGACAAGGACAAGGACAAGGACAAGGACAAGGACAAGGACAAGGACAAGGACAAGGACAAGGACAAGGACAAGGACAAGGACAAGGACAAGGACAAGGACAAGGACAAGGACAAGGACAAGGACAAGGACAAGGACAAGGACAAGGACAAGGACAAGGACAAGGACAAGGACAAGGACAAGGACAAGGACAAGGACAAGGACAAGGACAAGGACAAGGACAAGGACAAGGACAAGGACAAGGACAAGGACAAGGACAAGGAGCGAGAGCAAGTTGCTCTTGCACCCGCTCTCGCCGAGGGGAGGAGCGAGAGCGAGGAGCAAGAGCAAGTTGCTCTTGCACCCCGCTCTCGCCGAGGGGAGGAGCGAGAGCGAGGAGCAAGAGCAAGTTGCTCTTGCACCCCGCTCTCGCCGAGGGGAGGAGCGAGAGCGAGGAGCAAGAGCAAGTTGCTCTTGCACCCCGCTCTCGCCGAGGGGAGGAGCGAGAGCGAGGAGCAAGAGCAACGTTAAAAATTAAAACAAAAGTAAAATTGTAAAAAGTAAAAATGCAAAAATTTAAATAATCAAAAATGAAATTGAAAGATTATATGAAAGGAAGGCGGTGAATGAAATTAAGCGAGGAGCAAGAGCAAGTTTTACACGCAGAATCCTAGAAAATGAGGGCGCTAATTTTTCACGCCGAAACAGAGAATTTAAGGGCGCTAATTTTTCACGCCGAAACAGAGAATTTGAGGGCGCTAATTTTATACGCCCAAACCGAGAAAATGAAGGCGCTAATTTTATACGATTAAACTGAGGAAACAACAACAACAGCAACAGCAACAACAGCAAAAACAACAATCTTCTAAGCGTCGTAAATTATTCGCTCGTTCCAGTATTTTTTTCATCAATCCAACTTCTAGTTAGGCAGGAATAAGTTGGTGTCATCATTCCTGCTTTTATTTCGGCAACAATTATTTTTCATCAATACAACTTCTATTCAATTAAAATTTATTGTTTATCAATGCAGCTTCAACGATGCTGGTTTTTTTCGGCTGGTAATAGGTCTGCTCAGTAATTTTCAAATATATAGTTACCAAGATGCTTATTGTGTTTTTCCTCTGGTTCCTTTGCCTCGATTCGATCACTACTATCTTACATGTGGAGCCTGTGTGCCAAACGCCAATGTACCGTACGCGAACGATATTATCACTGACACAAAGCTTCTTTTGTAGTCGCTAGGCGGCGCCACGTCACCATACTAGGCGATAATATCGAATAAATATTATCATTAAGGACACAAAAACGGGGAAACAACGGTAGTACATTGGATAATGGACAGGCGCGCAGACGAAGAGGACCCAGGATCGAACCAGGTAAAAGGAAAAAAAAATAAAAAAACAAGGACAAGGACAAGGACAAGGACAAGGACAAGGACAAGGACAAGGACAAGGACAAGGAGAAGGAGCAAGAGCAAGTTGCTCTTGCACCCGCTCTCGCCGAGGGGAGGAGCGAGAGCGAGGAGCAAGAGCAAGTTGCTCTTGCACCCGCTCTCGCCGAGGGGAGGAGCGAGAGCGAGGAGCAAGAGCAAGTTGCTCTTGCACCCGCTCTCGCCGAGGGGAGGAGCGAGAGCGAAGAGCAAGAGCAAGTTGCTCTTGCACCCGCTCTCGCCGAGGGGAGGAGCGAGAGCGAGGAGCAAGAGCAAGTTGCTCTTGCACCCGCTCTCGCCGAGGGGAGGAGCGAGAGCGAGGAGCAAGAGCAAGTTGCTCTTGCACCCGCTCTCGCCGAGGGGAGGAGCGAGAGCGAGGAGCAAGAGCAAGTTGCTCTTGCACCCGCTCTCGCCGAGAAGAGGAGCGAGAGCGAGGAGCAAGAGCAAGTTGCTCTTGCACCCGCTCTCGCCGAGGGGAGGAGCGAGAGCGAGGAGCAAGAGCAAGTTGCTCTTGCACCCGCTCTCGCCGAGGGGAGGAGCGAGAGCGAGGAGCAAGAGCAAGTTGCTCTTGCACCCGCTCTCGCCGAGGGGAGGAGCGAGAGCGAGGAGCAAGAGCAAGTTGCTCTTGCACCCGCTCTCGCCGAGGGGAGGAGCGAGAGCGAGGAGCAAGAGCAAGTTGCTCTTGCACCCGCTCTCGCCGAGGGGAGGAGCGAGAGCGAGGAGCAAGAGCAAGTTGCTCTTGCACCCGCTCTCGCCGAGGGGAGGAGCGAGAGCGAGGAGCAAGAGCAAGTTGCTCTTGCACCCGCTCTCGCCGAGGGGAGGAGCGAGAGCGAGGAGCAAGAGCAAGTTGCTCTTGCACCCGCTCTCGCCGAGGGGAGGAGCGAGAGCGAGGAGCAAGAGCAAGTTGCTCTTGCACCCGCTCTCGCCGAGGGGAGGAGCGAGAGCGAGGAGCAAGAGCAAGTTGCTCTTGCACCCGCTCTCGCCGAGGGGAGGAGCGAGAGCGAGGAGCAAGAGCAAGTTGCTCTTGCACCCGCTCTCGCCGAGGGGAGGAGCGAGAGCGAGGAGCAAGAGCAAGTTGCTCTTGCACCCGCTCTCGCCGAGGGGAGGAGCGAGAGCGAGGAGCAAGAGCAAGTTGCTCTTGCACCCGCTCTCGCCGAGGGGAGGAGCGAGAGCGAGGAGCAAGAGCAACGTTAAAAATTAAAACAAAAGTAAAATTGTAAAAAGTAAAAATGCAAAAATTTAAATAATCAAAAATGAAATTGAAAGATTATATGAAAGGAAGGCGGTGAATGAAATTAAGCGAGGAGCAAGAGCAAGTTTTACACGCAGAATCCTAGAAAATGAGGGCGCTAATTTTTCACGCCGAAACAGAGAATTTAAGGGCGCTAATTTTTCACGCCGAAACAGAGAATTTGAGGGCGCTAATTTTATACGCCCAAACCGAGAAAATGAAGGCGCTAATTTTATACGATTAAACTGAGGAAACAACAACAACAGCAACAGCAACAACAGCAAAAACAACAATCTTCTAAGCGTCGTAAATTATTCGCTCGTTCCAGTATTTTTTTAATCAATCCAACTTCTAGTTAGGCAGGAATAAGTTGGTGTCATCATTCCTGCTTTTATTTCGGCAACAATTATTTTTCATCAATACAACTTCTATTCAATTAAAATTTATTGTTTATCAATGCAGCTTCAACGATGCTGGTTTTTTTCGGCTGGTAATAGGTCTGCTCAGTAATTTTCAAATATATAGTTACCAAGATGCTTATTGTGTTTTTCCTCTGGTTCCTTTGCCTCGATTCGATCACTACTATCTTACATGTGGAGCCTGTGTGCCAAACGCCAATGTACCGTACGCGAACGATATTATCACTGACACAAAGCTTCTTTTGTAGTCGCTAGGCGGCGCCACGTCACCATACTAGGCGATAATATCGAATAAATATTATCATTAAGGACACAAAAACGGGGAAACAACGGTAGTACATTGGATAAAGGACAGGCGCGCAGACGAAGAGGACCCAGGATCGAACCAGGTAAAAGGAAAAAAAAATAAAAAAACAAGGACAAGGACAAGGACAAGGACAAGGACAAGGACAAGGACAAGGACAAGGACAAGGACAAGGACAAGGACAAGGACAAGGACAAGGACAAGGACAAGGACAAGGACAAGGACAAGGACAAGGACAAGGACAAGGACAAGGACAAGGACAAGGACAAGGACAAGGACAAGGACAAGGACAAGGACAAGGACAAGGACAAGGACAAGGACAAGGACAAGGACAAGGACAAGGACAAGGACAAGGACAAGGACAAGGACAAGGACAAGGACAAGGACAAGGACAAGGACAAGGACAAGGACAAGGACAAGGACAAGGACAAGGACAAGGACAAGGACAAGGACAAGGACAAGGACAAGGACAAGGACAAGGACAAGGACAAGGACAAGGACAAGGACAAGGACAAGGACAAGGACAAGGACAAGGACAAGGACAAGGACAAGGACAAGGACAAGGACAAGGACAAGGACAAGGACAAGGACAAGGACAAGGACAAGGACAAGGACAAGGACAAGGACAAGGACAAGGACAAGGACAAGGACAAGGACAAGGACAAGGACAAGGACAAGGACAAGGACAAGGACAAGGACAAGGACAAGGACAAGGACAAGGACAAGGACAAGGACAAGGACAAGGACAAGGACAAGGACAAGGACAAGGACAAGGACAAGGACAAGGACAAGGACAAGGACAAGGACAAGGACAAGGACAAGGACAAGGACAAGGACAAGGACAAGGACAAGGACAAGGACAAGGACAAGGACAAGGACAAGGACAAGGACAAGGACAAGGACAAGGACAAGGACAAGGACAAGGACAAGGACAAGGACAAGGACAAGGACAAGGACAAGGACAAGGACAAGGACAAGGACAAGGACAAGGACAAGGACAAGGACAAGGACAAGGACAAGGACAAGGACAAGGACAAGGACAAGGACAAGGACAAGGACAAGGACAAGGACAAGGACAAGGACAAGGACAAGGACAAGGACAAGGACAAGGACAAGGACAAGGACAAGGACAAGGACAAGGACAAGGACAAGGACAAGGACAAGGACAAGGACAAGGACAAGGACAAGGACAAGGACAAGGACAAGGACAAGGACAAGGACAAGGACAAGGACAAGGACAAGGACAAGGACAAGGACAAGGACAAGGACAAGGACAAGGACAAGGACAAGGACAAGGACAAGGACAAGGACAAGGACAAGGACAAGGACAAGGACAAGGACAAGGACAAGGACAAGGACAAGGACAAGGACAAGGACAAGGACAAGGACAAGGACAAGGACAAGGACAAGGCGCTCTCGCCGAGGGGAGGAGCGAGAGCGAGGAGCAAGAGCAAGTTGCTCTTGCACCCGCTCTCGCCGAGGGGAGGAGCGAGAGCGAGGAGCAAGAGCAAGTTGCTCTTGCACCCGCTCTCGCCGAGGGGAGGAGCGAGAGCGAGGAGCAAGAGCAAGTTGCTCTTGCACCCGCTCTCGCCGAGGGGAGGAGCGAGAGCGAGGAGCAAGAGCAAGTTGCTCTTGCACCCGCTCTCGCCGAGGGGAGGAGCGAGAGCGAGGAGCAAGAGCAAGTTGCTCTTGCACCCGCTCTCGCCGAGGGGAGGAGCGAGAGCGAGGAGCAAGAGCAAGTTGCTCTTGCACCCGCTCTCGCCGAGGGGAGGAGCGAGAGCGAGGAGCAAGAGCAAGTTGCTCTTGCACCCGCTCTCGCCGAGGGGAGGAGCGAGAGCGAGGAGCAAGAGCAAGTTGCTCTTGCACCCGCTCTCGCCGAGGGGAGGAGCGAGAGCGAGGAGCAAGAGCAAGTTGCTCTTGCACCCGCTCTCGCCGAGGGGAGGAGCGAGAGCGAGGAGCAAGAGCAAGTTGCTCTTGCACCCGCTCTCGCCGAGGGGAGGAGCGAAGTTGCTCTTGCACCCGCTCTCGCCGAGGGGAGGAGCGAGAGCGAGGAGCAAGAGCAAGTTGCTCTTGCACCCGCTCTCGCCGAGGGGAGGAGCGAGAGCGAGGAGCAAGAGCAAGTTGCTCTTGCACCCGCTCTCGCCGAGGGGAGGAGCGAGAGCGAGGAGCAAGAGCAACGTTAAAAATTAAAACAAAGTAAAATTGTAAAAAGTAAAAATGCAAAAATTTAAATAATCAAAAATGAAATTGAAAGATTATATGAAAGGAAGGCGGTGAATGAAATTAAGCGAGGAGCAAGAGCAAGTTTTACACGCAGAATCCTAGAAAATGAGGGCGCTAATTTTTCACGCCGAAACAGAGAATTTAAGGGCGCTAATTTTTCACGCCGAAACAGAGAATTTGAGGGCGCTAATTTTATACGCCCAAACCGAGAAAATGAAGGCGCTAATTTTATACGATTAAACTGAGGAAACAACAACAACAGCAACAGCAACAACAGCAAAAACAACAATCTTCTAAGCGTCGTAAATTATTCGCTCGTTCCAGTATTTTTTTCATCAATCCAACTTCTAGTTAGGCAGGAATAAGTTGGTGTCATCATTCCTGCTTTTATTTCGGCAACAATTATTTTTCATCAATACAACTTCTATTCAATTAAAATTTATTGTTTATCAATGCAGCTTCAACGATGCTGGTTTTTTTCGGCTGGTAATAGGTCTGCTCAGTAATTTTCAAATATATAGTTACCAAGATGCTTATTGTGTTTTTCCTCTGGTTCCTTTGCCTCGATTCGATCACTACTATCTTACATGTGGAGCCTGTGTGCCAAACGCCAATGTACCGTACGCGAACGATATTATCACTGACACAAAGCTTCTTTTGTAGTCGCTAGGCGGCGCCACGTCCGGCGCCACGTCACCATACTAGGCGATAATATCGAATAAATATTATCATTAAGGACACAAAAACGGGGAAACAACGGTAGTACATTGGATAAAGGACAGGCGCGCAGACGAAGAGGACCCAGGATCGAACCAGGTAAAAGGAAAAAAAAATAAAAAAACAAGGACAAGGACAAGGACAAGGACAAGGACAAGGACAAGGACAAGGACAAGGACAAGGACAAGGACAAGGACAAGGACAAGGACAAGGACAAGGACAAGGACAAGGACAAGGACAAGGACAAGGACAAGGACAAGGACAAGGACAAGGACAAGGACAAGGACAAGGACAAGGACAAGGACAAGGACAAGGACAAGGACAAGGACAAGGACAAGGACAAGGACAAGGACAAGGACAAGGACAAGGACAAGGACAAGGACAAGGACAAGGACAAGGACAAGGACAAGGACAAGGACAAGGACAAGGACAAGGACAAGGACAAGGACAAGGACAAGGACAAGGACAAGGACAAGGACAAGGACAAGGACAAGGACAAGGACAAGGACAAGGACAAGGACAAGGACAAGGACAAGGACAAGGACAAGGACAAGGACAAGGACAAGGACAAGGACAAGGACAAGGACAAGGACAAGGACAAGGACAAGGACAAGGACAAGGACAAGGACAAGGACAAGGACAAGGACAAGGACAAGGACAAGGACAAGGACAAGGACAAGGACAAGGACAAGGACAAGGACAAGGACAAGGACAAGGACAAGGACAAGGACAAGGACAAGGACAAGGACAAGGACAAGGACAAGGACAAGGACAAGGACAAGGACAAGGACAAGGACAAGGACAAGGACAAGGACAAGGACAAGGACAAGGACAAGGACAAGGACAAGGACAAGGACAAGGACAAGGACAAGGACAAGGACAAGGACAAGGACAAGGACAAGGACAAGGACAAGGACAAGGACAAGGACAAGGACAAGGACAAGGACAAGGACAAGGACAAGGACAAGGACAAGGACAAGGACAAGGACAAGGACAAGGACAAGGACAAGGACAAGGACAAGGACAAGGACAAGGACAAGGACAAGGACAAGGACAAGGACAAGGACAAGGACAAGGACAAGGACAAGGACAAGGACAAGGACAAGGACAAGGACAAGGACAAGGACAAGGACAAGGACAAGGACAAGGACAAGGACAAGGACAAGGACAAGGACAAGGACAAGGACAAGGACAAGGACAAGGACAAGGACAAGGACAAGGACAAGGACAAGGACAAGGACAAGGACAAGGACAAGGACAAGGACAAGGCGCTCTCGCCGAGGGGAGGAGCGAGAGCGAGGAGCAAGAGCAAGTTGCTCTTGCACCCGCTCTCGCCGAGGGGAGGAGCGAGAGCGAGGAGCAAGAGCAAGTTGCTCTTGCACCCGCTCTCGCCGAGGGGAGGAGCGAGAGCGAGGAGCAAGAGCAAGTTGCTCTTGCACCCGCTCTCGCCGAGGGGAGGAGCGAGAGCGAGGAGCAAGAGCAAGTTGCTCTTGCACCCGCTCTCGCCGAGGGGAGGAGCGAGAGCGAGGAGCAAGAGCAAGTTGCTCTTGCACCCGCTCTCGCCGAGGGGAGGAGCGAGAGCGAGGAGCAAGAGCAAGTTGCTCTTGCACCCGCTCTCGCCGAGGGGAGGAGCGAGAGCGAGGAGCAAGAGCAAGTTGCTCTTGCACCCGCTCTCGCCGAGGGGAGGAGCGAGAGCGAGGAGCAAGAGCAACGTTAAAAATTAAAACAAAGTAAAATTGTAAAAAGTAAAAATGCAAAAATTTAAATAATCAAAAATGAAATTGAAAGATTATATGAAAGGAAGGCGGTGAATGAAATTAAGCGAGGAGCAAGAGCAAGTTTTACACGCAGAATCCTAGAAAATGAGGGCGCTAATTTTTCACGCCGAAACAGAGAATTTAAGGGCGCTAATTTTTCACGCCGAAACAGAGAATTTGAGGGCGCTAATTTTATACGCCCAAACCGAGAAAATGAAGGCGCTAATTTTATACGATTAAACTGAGGAAACAACAACAACAGCAACAGCAACAACAGCAAAAACAACAATCTTCTAAGCGTCGTAAATTATTCGCTCGTTCCAGTATTTTTTTCATCAATCCAACTTCTAGTTAGGCAGGAATAAGTTGGTGTCATCATTCCTGCTTTTATTTCGGCAACAATTATTTTTCATCAATACAACTTCTATTCAATTAAAATTTATTGTTTATCAATGCAGCTTCAACGATGCTGGTTTTTTTCGGCTGGTAATAGGTCTGCTCAGTAATTTTCAAATATATAGTTACCAAGATGCTTATTGTGTTTTTCCTCTGGTTCCTTTGCCTCGATTTCGATTCGATCACTACTATCTTACATGTGGAGCCTGTGTGCCAAACGCCAATGTACCGTACGCGAACGATATTATCACTGACACAAAGCTTCTTTTGTAGTCGCTAGGCGGCGCCACGTCACCATACTAGGCGATAATATCGAATAAATATTATCATTAAGGACACAAAAACGGGGAAACAACGGTAGTACATTGGATAATGGACAGGCGCGCAGACGAAGAGGACCCAGGATCGAACCAGGTACAAGGACAAGGACAAGGACAAGGACAAGGACAAGGACAAGGACAAGGACAAGGACAAGGACAAGGACAAGGACAAGGACAAGGACAAGGACAAGGACAAGGACAAGGACAAGGACAAGGACAAGGACAAGGACAAGGACAAGGACAAGGACAAGGACAAGGACAAGGACAAGGACAAGGACAAGGACAAGGACAAGGACAAGGACAAGGACAAGGACAAGGACAAGGACAAGGACAAGGACAAGGACAAGGACAAGGACAAGGACAAGGACAAGGACAAGGACAAGGACAAGGACAAGGACAAGGACAAGGACAAGGACAAGGACAAGGACAAGGACAAGGACAAGGACAAGGACAAGGACAAGGACATGGACAAGGACAAGGACAAGGACAAGGACAAGGACAAGGACAAGGACAAGGACAAGGACAAGGACAAGGACAAGGACAAGGACAAGGACAAGGACAAGGACAAGGACAAGGACAAGGACAAGGACAAGGACAAGGACAAGGACAAGGACAAGGACAAGGACAAGGACAAGGACAAGGACAAGGACAAGGACAAGGACAAGGACAAGGACAAGGACAAGGACAAGGACAAGGACAAGGACAAGGACAAGGACAAGGACAAGGACAAGGACAAGGACAAGGACAAGGACAAGGACAAGGACAAGGACAAGGACAAGGACAAGGACAAGGACAAGGACAAGGACAAGGACAAGGACAAGGACAAGGACAAGGACAAGGACAAGGACAAGGACAAGGACAAGGACAAGGACAAGGACAAGGACAAGGACAAGGACAAGGACAAGGACAAGGACAAGGACAAGGACAAGGACAAGGACAAGGACAAGGACAAGGACAAGGACAAGGACAAGGACAAGGACAAGGACAAGGACAAGGACAAGGACAAGGACAAGGACAAGGACAAGGACAAGGACAAGGACAAGGACAAGGACAAGGACAAGGACAAGGACAAGGACAAGGACAAGGACAAGGACAAGGACAAGGACAAGGACAAGGACAAGGACAAGGACAAGGACAAGGACAAGGACAAGGACAAGGACAAGGACAAGGACAAGGACAAGGACAAGGACAAGGACAAGGACAAGGACAAGGACAAGGACAAGGACAAGGACAAGGACAAGGACAAGGACAAGGACAAGGACAAGGACAAGGACAAGGACAAGGACAAGGACAAGGACAAGGACAAGGACAAGGACAAGGACAAGGACAAGGACAAGGACAAGGACAAGGACAAGGACAAGGACAAGGACAAGGACAAGGACAAGGACAAGGACAAGGACAAGGACAAGGACAAGGACAAGGACAAGGACAAGGACAAGGACAAGGACAAGGACAAGGACAAGGACAAGGACAAGGACAAGGACAAGGACAAGGACAAGGACAAGGACAAGGACAAGGACAAGGACAAGGACAAGGACAAGGACAAGGACAAGGACAAGGACAAGGACAAGGACAAGGACAAGGACAAGGACAAGGACAAGGACAAGGACAAGGACAAGGACAAGGACAAGGACAAGGACAAGGACAAGGACAAGGACAAGGACAAGGACAAGGACAAGGACAAGGACAAGGACAAGGACAAGGACAAGGACAAGGACAAGGAGCGAGAGCAAGTTGCTCTTGCACCCGCTCTCGCCGAGGGGAGGAGCGAGAGCGAGGAGCAAGAGCAAGTTGCTCTTGCACCCCGCTCTCGCCGAGGGGAGGAGCGAGAGCGAGGAGCAAGAGCAAGTTGCTCTTGCACCCCGCTCTCGCCGAGGGGAGGAGCGAGAGCGAGGAGCAAGAGCAAGTTGCTCTTGCACCCCGCTCTCGCCGAGGGGAGGAGCGAGAGCGAGGAGCAAGAGCAACGTTAAAAATTAAAACAAAAGTAAAATTGTAAAAAGTAAAAATGCAAAAATTTAAATAATCAAAAATGAAATTGAAAGATTATATGAAAGGAAGGCGGTGAATGAAATTAAGCGAGGAGCAAGAGCAAGTTTTACACGCAGAATCCTAGAAAATGAGGGCGCTAATTTTTCACGCCGAAACAGAGAATTTAAGGGCGCTAATTTTTCACGCCGAAACAGAGAATTTGAGGGCGCTAATTTTATACGCCCAAACCGAGAAAATGAAGGCGCTAATTTTATACGATTAAACTGAGGAAACAACAACAACAGCAACAGCAACAACAGCAAAAACAACAATCTTCTAAGCGTCGTAAATTATTCGCTCGTTCCAGTATTTTTTTCATCAATCCAACTTCTAGTTAGGCAGGAATAAGTTGGTGTCATCATTCCTGCTTTTATTTCGGCAACAATTATTTTTCATCAATACAACTTCTATTCAATTAAAATTTATTGTTTATCAATGCAGCTTCAACGATGCTGGTTTTTTTCGGCTGGTAATAGGTCTGCTCAGTAATTTTCAAATATATAGTTACCAAGATGCTTATTGTGTTTTTCCTCTGGTTCCTTTGCCTCGATTCGATCACTACTATCTTACATGTGGAGCCTGTGTGCCAAACGCCAATGTACCGTACGCGAACGATATTATCACTGACACAAAGCTTCTTTTGTAGTCGCTAGGCGGCGCCACGTCACCATACTAGGCGATAATATCGAATAAATATTATCATTAAGGACACAAAAACGGGGAAACAACGGTAGTACATTGGATAATGGACAGGCGCGCAGACGAAGAGGACCCAGGATCGAACCAGGTAAAAGGAAAAAAAAATAAAAAAACAAGGACAAGGACAAGGACAAGGACAAGGACAAGGACAAGGACAAGGACAAGGACAAGGAGAAGGAGCAAGAGCAAGTTGCTCTTGCACCCGCTCTCGCCGAGGGGAGGAGCGAGAGCGAGGAGCAAGAGCAAGTTGCTCTTGCACCCGCTCTCGCCGAGGGGAGGAGCGAGAGCGAGGAGCAAGAGCAAGTTGCTCTTGCACCCGCTCTCGCCGAGGGGAGGAGCGAGAGCGAAGAGCAAGAGCAAGTTGCTCTTGCACCCGCTCTCGCCGAGGGGAGGAGCGAGAGCGAGGAGCAAGAGCAAGTTGCTCTTGCACCCGCTCTCGCCGAGGGGAGGAGCGAGAGCGAGGAGCAAGAGCAAGTTGCTCTTGCACCCGCTCTCGCCGAGGGGAGGAGCGAGAGCGAGGAGCAAGAGCAAGTTGCTCTTGCACCCGCTCTCGCCGAGAAGAGGAGCGAGAGCGAGGAGCAAGAGCAAGTTGCTCTTGCACCCGCTCTCGCCGAGGGGAGGAGCGAGAGCGAGGAGCAAGAGCAAGTTGCTCTTGCACCCGCTCTCGCCGAGGGGAGGAGCGAGAGCGAGGAGCAAGAGCAAGTTGCTCTTGCACCCGCTCTCGCCGAGGGGAGGAGCGAGAGCGAGGAGCAAGAGCAAGTTGCTCTTGCACCCGCTCTCGCCGAGGGGAGGAGCGAGAGCGAGGAGCAAGAGCAAGTTGCTCTTGCACCCGCTCTCGCCGAGGGGAGGAGCGAGAGCGAGGAGCAAGAGCAAGTTGCTCTTGCACCCGCTCTCGCCGAGGGGAGGAGCGAGAGCGAGGAGCAAGAGCAAGTTGCTCTTGCACCCGCTCTCGCCGAGGGGAGGAGCGAGAGCGAGGAGCAAGAGCAAGTTGCTCTTGCACCCGCTCTCGCCGAGGGGAGGAGCGAGAGCGAGGAGCAAGAGCAAGTTGCTCTTGCACCCGCTCTCGCCGAGGGGAGGAGCGAGAGCGAGGAGCAAGAGCAAGTTGCTCTTGCACCCGCTCTCGCCGAGGGGAGGAGCGAGAGCGAGGAGCAAGAGCAAGTTGCTCTTGCACCCGCTCTCGCCGAGGGGAGGAGCGAGAGCGAGGAGCAAGAGCAAGTTGCTCTTGCACCCGCTCTCGCCGAGGGGAGGAGCGAGAGCGAGGAGCAAGAGCAACGTTAAAAAATTAAAACAAAAGTAAAATTGTAAAAAGTAAAATGCAAAAATTTAAATAATCAAAATGAAATTGAAAGATTATATGAAAGGAAGGCGGTGAATGAAATTAAGCGAGGAGCAAGAGCAAGTTTTACACGCAGAATCCCTAGAATATGAGGGCGCTAATTTTTCACGCCGAAACAGAGAATTTAAGGGCGCTAATTTTTCACGCCGAAACAGAGAATTTGAGGGCGCTAATTTTATACGCCCAAACCGAGAAAATGAAGGCGCTAATTTTATACGATTAAACTGAGGAAACAACAACAACAGCAACAGCAACAACAGCAAAAACAACAATCTTCTAAGCGTCGTAAATTATTCGCTCGTTCCAGTATTTTTTTCATCAATCCAACTTCTAGTTAGGCAGGAATAAGTTGGTGTCATCATTCCTGCTTTTATTTCGGCAACAATTATTTTTCATCAATACAACTTCTATTCAATTAAAATTTATTGTTTATCAATGCAGCTTCAACGATGCTGGTTTTTTTCGGCTGGTAATAGGTCTGCTCAGTAATTTTCAAATATATAGTTACCAAGATGCTTATTGTGTTTTTCCTCTGGTTCCTTTGCCTCGATTCGATCACTACTATCTTACATGTGGAGCCTGTGTGCCAAACGCCAATGTACCGTACGCGAACGATATTATCACTGACACAAAGCTTCTTTTGTAGTCGCTAGGCGGCGCCACGTCACCATACTAGGCGATAATATCGAATAAATATTATCATTAAGGACACAAAAACGGGGAAACAACGGTAGTACATTGGATAAAGGACAGGCGCGCAGACGAAGAGGACCCAGGATCGAACCAGGAAAAAGAAAAAAAAAATAAAAAAACAAGGACAAGGACAAGGACAAGGACAAGGACAAGGACAAGGACAAGGACAAGGACAAGGACAAGGACAAGGACAAGGACAAGGACAAGGACAAGGACAAGGACAAGGACAAGGACAAGGACAAGGACAAGGACAAGGACAAGGACAAGGACAAGGACAAGGACAAGGACAAGGACAAGGACAAGGACAAGGACAAGGACAAGGACAAGGACAAGGACAAGGACAAGGACAAGGACAAGGACAAGGACAAGGACAAGGACAAGGACAAGGACAAGGACAAGGACAAGGACAAGGACAAGGACAAGGACAAGGACAAGGACAAGGACAAGGACAAGGACAAGGACAAGGACAAGGACAAGGACAAGGACAAGGACAAGGACAAGGACAAGGACAAGGACAAGGACAAGGACAAGGACAAGGACAAGGACAAGGACAAGGACAAGGACAAGGACAAGGACAAGGACAAGGACAAGGACAAGGACAAGGACAAGGACAAGGACAAGGACAAGGACAAGGACAAGGACAAGGACAAGGACAAGGACAAGGACAAGGACAAGGACAAGGACAAGGACAAGGACAAGGACAAGGACAAGGACAAGGACAAGGACAAGGACAAGGACAAGGACAAGGACAAGGACAAGGACAAGGACAAGGACAAGGACAAGGACAAGGACAAGGACAAGGACAAGGACAAGGACAAGGACAAGGACAAGGACAAGGACAAGGACAAGGACAAGGACAAGGACAAGGACAAGGACAAGGACAAGGACAAGGACAAGGACAAGGACAAGGACAAGGACAAGGACAAGGACAAGGACAAGGACAAGGACAAGGACAAGGACAAGGACAAGGACAAGGACAAGGACAAGGACAAGGACAAGGACAAGGACAAGGACAAGGACAAGGACAAGGACAAGGACAAGGACAAGGACAAGGACAAGGACAAGGACAAGGACAAGGACAAGGACAAGGACAAGGACAAGGACAAGGACAAGGACAAGGACAAGGACAAGGACAAGGACAAGGACAAGGACAAGGACAAGGACAAGGACAAGGACAAGGACAAGGACAAGGACAAGGACAAGGACAAGGACAAGGACAAGGACAAGGACAAGGACAAGGACAAGGACAAGGACAAGGACAAGGACAAGGACAAGGACAAGGACAAGGACAAGGACAAGGACAAGGACAAGGACAAGGACAAGGACAAGGACAAGGACAAGGACAAGGACAAGGACAAGGACAAGGACAAGGACAAGGACAAGGACAAGGACAAGGACAAGGACAAGGACAAGGACAAGGACAAGGACAAGGACAAGGACAAGGACAAGGAGAGAGAGCAAGTTGCTCTTGCACCCGCTCTCGCCGAGGGGAGGAGCGAGAGCGAGGAGCAAGAGCAAGTTGCTCTTGCACCCCGCTCTCGCCGAGGGGAGGAGCGAGAGCGAGGAGCAAGAGCAAGTTGCTCTTGCACCCGCTCTCGCCGAGGGGAGGAGCGAGAGCGAGGAGCAAGAGCAAGTTGCTCTTGCACCCCGCTCTCGCCGAGGGGAGGAGCGAGAGCGAGGAGCAAGAGCAAGTTGCTCTTGCACCCCGCTCTCGCCGAGGGGAGGAGCGAGAGCGAGGAGCAAGAGCAACGTTAAAAATTAAAACAAAAGTAAAATTGTAAAAAGTAAAAATGCAAAAATTTAAATAATCAAAAATGAAATTGAAAGATTATATGAAAGGAAGGCGGTGAATGAAATTAAGCGAGGAGCAAGAGCAAGTTTTACACGCAGAATCCTAGAAAATGAGGGCGCTAATTTTTCACGCCGAAACAGAGAATTTAAGGGCGCTAATTTTTCACGCCGAAACAGAGAATTTGAGGGCGCTAATTTTATACGCCCAAACCGAGAAAATGAAGGCGCTAATTTTATACGATTAAACTGAGGAAACAACAACAACAGCAACAGCAACAACAGCAAAAACAACAATCTTCTAAGCGTCGTAAATTATTCGCTCGTTCCAGTATTTTTTTCATCAATCCAACTTCTAGTTAGGCAGGAATAAGTTGGTGTCATCATTCCTGCTTTTATTTCGGCAACAATTATTTTTCATCAATACAACTTCTATTCAATTAAAATTTATTGTTTATCAATGCAGCTTCAACGATGCTGGTTTTTTTCGGCTGGTAATAGGTCTGCTCAGTAATTTTCAAATATATAGTTACCAAGATGCTTATTGTGTTTTTCCTCTGGTTCCTTTGCCTCGATTCGATCACTACTATCTTACATGTGGAGCCTGTGTGCCAAACGCCAATGTACCGTACGCGAACGATATTATCACTGACACAAAGCTTCTTTTGTAGTCGCTAGGCGGCGCCACGTCACCATACTAGGCGATAATATCGAATAAATATTATCATTAAGGACACAAAAACGGGGAAACAACGGTAGTACATTGGATAATGGACAGGCGCGCAGACGAAGAGGACCCAGGATCGAACCAGGTAAAAGGAAAAAAAAATAAAAAAACAAGGACAAGGACAAGGACAAGGACAAGGACAAGGACAAGGACAAGGACAAGGACAAGGAGAAGGAGCAAGAGCAAGTTGCTCTTGCACCCGCTCTCGCCGAGGGGAGGAGCGAGAGCGAGGAGCAAGAGCAAGTTGCTCTTGCACCCGCTCTCGCCGAGGGGAGGAGCGAGAGCGAGGAGCAAGAGCAAGTTGCTCTTGCACCCGCTCTCGCCGAGGGGAGGAGCGAGAGCGAAGAGCAAGAGCAAGTTGCTCTTGCACCCGCTCTCGCCGAGGGGAGGAGCGAGAGCGAGGAGCAAGAGCAAGTTGCTCTTGCACCCGCTCTCGCCGAGGGGAGGAGCGAGAGCGAGGAGCAAGAGCAAGTTGCTCTTGCACCCGCTCTCGCCGAGGGGAGGAGCGAGAGCGAGGAGCAAGAGCAAGTTGCTCTTGCACCCGCTCTCGCCGAGAAGAGGAGCGAGAGCGAGGAGCAAGAGCAAGTTGCTCTTGCACCCGCTCTCGCCGAGGGGAGGAGCGAGAGCGAGGAGCAAGAGCAAGTTGCTCTTGCACCCGCTCTCGCCGAGGGGAGGAGCGAGAGCGAGGAGCAAGAGCAAGTTGCTCTTGCACCCGCTCTCGCCGAGGGGAGGAACGAGAGCGAGGAGCAAGAGCAAGTTGCTCTTGCACCCGCTCTCGCCGAGGGGAGGAGCGAGAGCGAGGAGCAAGAGCAAGTTGCTCTTGCACCCGCTCTCGCCGAGGGGAGGAGCGAGAGCGAGGAGCAAGAGCAAGTTGCTCTTGCACCCGCTCTCGCCGAGGGGAGGAGCGAGAGCGAGGAGCAAGAGCAAGTTGCTCTTGCACCCGCTCTCGCCGAGGGGAGGAGCGAGAGCGAGGAGCAAGAGCAAGTTGCTCTTGCACCCGCTCTCGCCGAGGGGAGGAGCGAGAGCGAGGAGCAAGAGCAAGTTGCTCTTGCACCCGCTCTCGCCGAGGGGAGGAGCGAGAGCGAGGAGCAAGAGCAAGTTGCTCTTGCACCCGCTCTCGCCGAGGGGAGGAGCGAGAGCGAGGAGCAAGAGCAAGTTGCTCTTGCACCCGCTCTCGCCGAGGGGAGGAGCGAGAGCGAGGAGCAAGAGCAAGTTGCTCTTGCACCCGCTCTCGCCGAGGGGAGGAGCGAGAGCGAGGAGCAAGAGCAAGTTGCTCTTGCACCCGCTCTCGCCGAGGGGAGGAGCGAGAGCGAGGAGCAAGAGCAACGTTAAAAATTAAAACAAAAGTAAAATTGTAAAAAGTAAAAATGCAAAAATTTAAATAATCAAAAATGAAATTGAAAGATTATATGAAAGGAAGGCGGTGAATGAAATTAAGCGAGGAGCAAGAGCAAGTTTTACACGCAGAATCCTAGAAAATGAGGGCGCTAATTTTTCACGCCGAAACAGAGAATTTAAGGGCGCTAATTTTTCACGCCGAAACAGAGAATTTGAGGGCGCTAATTTTATACGCCCAAACCGAGAAAATGAAGGCGCTAATTTTATACGATTAAACTGAGGAAACAACAACAACAGCAACAGCAACAACAGCAAAAACAACAATCTTCTAAGCGTCGTAAATTATTCGCTCGTTCCAGTATTTTTTTCATCAATCCAACTTCTAGTTAGGCAGGAATAAGTTGGTGTCATCATTCCTGCTTTTATTTCGGCAACAATTATTTTTCATCAATACAACTTCTATTCAATTAAAATTTATTGTTTATCAATGCAGCTTCAACGATGCTGGTTTTTTTCGGCTGGTAATAGGTCTGCTCAGTAATTTTCAAATATATAGTTACCAAGATGCTTATTGTGTTTTTCCTCTGGTTCCTTTGCCTCGATTCGATCACTACTATCTTACATGTGGAGCCTGTGTGCCAAACGCCAATGTACCGTACGCGAACGATATTATCACTGACACAAAGCTTCTTTTGTAGTCGCTAGGCGGCGCCACGTCACCATACTAGGCGATAATATCGAATAAATATTATCATTAAGGACACAAAAACGGGGAAACAACGGTAGTACATTGGATAATGGACAGGCGCGCAGACGAAGAGGACCCAGGATCGAACCAGGTAAAAGGAAAAAAAAATAAAAAAAACAAGGACAAGGACAAGGACAAGGACAAGGACAAGGACAAGGACAAGGACAAGGACAAGGACAAGGACAAGGACAAGGACAAGGACAAGGACAAGGACAAGGACAAGGACAAGGACAAGGACAAGGACAAGGACAAGGACAAGGACAAGGACAAGGACAAGGACAAGGACAAGGACAAGGACAAGGACAAGGACAAGGACAAGGACAAGGACAAGGACAAGGACAAGGACAAGGACAAGGACAAGGACAAGGACAAGGACAAGGACAAGGACAAGGACAAGGACAAGGACAAGGACAAGGACAAGGACAAGGACAAGGACAAGGACAAGGACAAGGACAAGGACAAGGACAAGGACAAGGACAAGGACAAGGACAAGGACAAGGACAAGGACAAGGACAAGGACAAGGACAAGGACAAGGACAAGGACAAGGACAAGGACAAGGACAAGGACAAGGACAAGGACAAGGACAAGGACAAGGACAAGGACAAGGACAAGGACAAGGACAAGGACAAGGACAAGGACAAGGACAAGGACAAGGACAAGGACAAGGACAAGGACAAGGACAAGGACAAGGACAAGGACAAGGACAAGGACAAGGACAAGGACAAGGACAAGGACAAGGACAAGGACAAGGACAAGGACAAGGACAAGGACAAGGACAAGGACAAGGACAAGGACAAGGACAAGGACAAGGACAAGGACAAGGACAAGGACAAGGACAAGGACAAGGACAAGGACAAGGACAAGGACAAGGACAAGGACAAGGACAAGGACAAGGACAAGGACAAGGACAAGGACAAGGACAAGGACAAGGACAAGGACAAGGACAAGGACAAGGACAAGGACAAGGACAAGGACAAGGACAAGGACAAGGACAAGGACAAGGACAAGGACAAGGACAAGGACAAGGACAAGGACAAGGACAAGGACAAGGACAAGGACAAGGACAAGGACAAGGACAAGGACAAGGACAAGGACAAGGACAAGGACAAGGACAAGGACAAGGACAAGGACAAGGACAAGGACAAGGACAAGGACAAGGACAAGGACAAGGACAAGGACAAGGACAAGGACAAGGACAAGGACAAGGACAAGGACGAGGACAAGGACAAGGACAAGGACAAGGACAAGGACAAGGACGAGGACAAGGACGAGGACAAGGACGAGGACAAGGACAAGGAGCGAGGACAAGGAGCGAGAGCGAGGAGCGAGAGCGAGGAGCGAGAGCAAGTTGCTCTTGCACCCGCTCTCGCCGAGGGGAGGAGCGAGAGCGAGGAGCAAGAGCAAGTTGCTCTTGCACCCGCTCTCGCCGAGGGGAGGAGCGAGAGCGAGGAGCAAGAGCAAGGAATAAGTTGGTGTCATCATTCCTGCTTTTATTTCGGCAACAATTATTTTTCATCAATACAACTTCTATTCAATTAAAATTTATTGTTTATCAATGCAGCTTCAACGATGCTGGTTTTTTTCGGCTGGTAATAGGTCTGCTCAGTAATTTTCAAATATAGTAATAAAGTAAAATTGTAAAAAGTAAAAATGCAAAAATTTAAATAATCAAAAATGAAATTGAAAGATTATATGAAAGGAAGGCGGTGAATGAAATTAAGCGAGGAGCAAGAGCAAGTTTTACACGCAGAATCCTAGAAAATGAGGGCGCTAATTTTTCACGCCGAAACAGAGAATTTAAGGGCGCTAACTTTTCACGCCGAAACAGAGAATTTGAGGGCGCTAATTTTATACGCCCAAACCGAGAAAATGAAGGCGCTAATTTTATACGATTAAACTGAGGAAACAACAACAACAGCAACAGCAACAACAGCAAAAACAACAATCTTCTAAGCGTCGTAAATTATTCGCTCGTTCCAGTATTTTTTTCATCAATCCAACTTCTAGTTAGGCAGGAATAAGTTGGTGTCATCATTCCTGCTTTTATTTCGGCAACAATTATTTTTCATCAATACAACTTCTATTCAATTAAAATTTATTGTTTATCAATGCAGCTTCAACGATGCTGGTTTTTTTCGGCTGGTAATAGGTCTGCTCAGTAATTTTCAAATATATAGTTACCAAGATGCTTATTGTGTTTTTCCTCTGGTTCCTTTGCCTCGATTCGATCACTACTATCTTACATGTGGAGCCTGTGTGCCAAACGCCAATGTACCGTACGCGAACGATATTATCACTGACACAAAGCTTCTTTTGTAGTCGCTAGGCGGCGCCACGTCACCATACTAGGCGATAATATCGAATAAATATTATCATTAAGGACACAAAAACGGGGAAACAACGGTAGTACATTGGATAATGGACAGGCGCGCAGACGAAGAGGACCCAGGATCGAACCAGGTAAAAGGAAAAAAAAATAAAAAAGGACAAGGACAAGGACAAGGACAAGGACACCGAGGGGAGGAGCGAGAGCGAGGAGCAAGAGCAAGTTGCTCTTGCACCCGCTCTCGCCGAGGGGAGGAGCGAGAGCGAGGAGCAAGAGCAAGTTGCTCTTGCACCCGCTCTCGCCGAGGGGAGGAGCGAGAGCGAGGAGCAAGAGCAAGTTGCTCTTGCACCCGCTCTCGCCGAGGGGAGGAGCGAGAGCGAGGAGCAAGAGCAAGTTGCTCTTGCACCCGCTCTCGCCGAGGGGAGGAGCGAGAGCGAGGAGCAAGAGCAAGTTGCTCTTGCACCCGCTCTCGCCGAGGGGAGGAGCGAGAGCGAGGAGCAAGAGCAAGTTGCTCTTGCACCCGCTCTCGCCGAGGGGAGGAGCGAGAGCGAGGAGCAAGAGCAAGTTGCTCTTGCACCCGCTCTCGCCGAGGGGAGGAGCGAGAGCGAGGAGCAAGAGCAAGTTGCTCTTGCACCCGCTCTCGCCGAGGGGAGGAGCGAGAGCGAGGAGCAAGAGCAACGTTAAAAATTAAAACAAAAGTAAAATTGTAAAAAGTAAAAATGCAAAAATTTAAATAATCAAAAATGAAATTGAAAGATTATATGAAAGGAAGGCGGTGAATGAAATTAAGCGAGGAGCAAGAGCAAGTTTTACACGCAGAATCCTAGAAAATGAGGGCGCTAATTTTTCACGCCGAAACAGAGAATTTAAGGGCGCTAATTTTTCACGCCGAAACAGAGAATTTGAGGGCGCTAATTTTATACGCCCAAACCGAGAAAATGAAGGCGCTAATTTTATACGATTAAACTGAGGAAACAACAACAACAGCAACAGCAACAACAGCAAAAACAACAATCTTCTAAGCGTCGTAAATTATTCGCTCGTTCCAGTATTTTTTTCATCAATCCAACTTCTAGTTAGGCAGGAATAAGTTGGTGTCATCATTCCTGCTTTTATTTCGGCAACAATTATTTTTCATCAATACAACTTCTATTCAATTAAAATTTATTGTTTATCAATGCAGCTTCAACGATGCTGGTTTTTTTCGGCTGGTAATAGGTCTGCTCAGTAATTTTCAAATATATAGTTACCAAGATGCTTATTGTGTTTTTCCTCTGGTTCCTTTGCCTCGATTCGATCACTACTATCTTACATGTGGAGCCTGTGTGCCAAACGCCAATGTACCGTACGCGAACGATATTATCACTGACACAAAGCTTCTTTTGTAGTCGCTAGGCGGCGCCACGTCACCATACTAGGCGATAATATCGAATAAATATTATCATTAAGGACACAAAAACGGGGAAACAACGGTAGTACATTGGATAATGGACAGGCGCGCAGACGAAGAGGACCCAGGATCGAACCAGGTAAAAGGAAAAAGAAAAAAAAAAGGACAAGGACAAGGACAAGGACAAGGACAAGGACAAGGACAAGGACAAGGACAAGGACAAGGACAAGGACAAGGACAAGGACAAGGACAAGGACAAGGACAAGGACAAGGACAAGGACAAGGACAAGGACACCGAGGGGAGGAGCGAGAGCGAGGAGCAAGAGCAAGTTGCTCTTGCACCCGCTCTCGCCGAGGGGAGGAGCGAGAGCGAGGAGCAAGAGCAAGTTGCTCTTGCACCCGCTCTCGCCGAGGGGAGGAGCGAGAGCGAGGAGCAAGAGCAAGTTGCTCTTGCACCCGCTCTCGCCGAGGGGAGGAGCGAGAGCGAGGAGCAAGAGCAAGTTGCTCTTGCACCCGCTCTCGCCGAGGGGAGGAGCGAGAGCGAGGAGCAAGAGCAAGTTGCTCTTGCACCCGCTCTCGCCGAGGGGAGGAGCGAGAGCGAGGAGCAAGAGCAAGTTGCTCTTGCACCCGCTCTCGCCGAGGGGAGGAGCGAGAGCGAGGAGCAAGAGCAACGTTAAAAATTAAAACAAAAGTAAAATTGTAAAAAGTAAAAATGCAAAAATTTAAATAATCAAAAATGAAATTGAAAGATTATATGAAAGGAAGGCGGTGAATGAAATTAAGCGAGGAGCAAGAGCAAGTTTTACACGCAGAATCCTAGAAAATGAGGGCGCTAATTTTTCACGCCGAAACAGAGAATTTAAGGGCGCTAATTTTTCACGCCGAAACAGAGAATTTGAGGGCGCTAATTTTATACGCCCAAACCGAGAAAATGAAGGCGCTAATTTTATACGATTAAACTGAGGAAACAACAACAACAGCAACAGCAACAACAGCAAAAACAACAATCTTCTAAGCGTCGTAAATTATTCGCTCGTTCCAGTATTTTTTTCATCAATCCAACTTCTAGTTAGGCAGGAATAAGTTGGTGTCATCATTCCTGCTTTTATTTCGGCAACAATTATTTTTCATCAATACAACTTCTATTCAATTAAAATTTATTGTTTATCAATGCAGCTTCAACGATGCTGGTTTTTTTCGGCTGGTAATAGGTCTGCTCAGTAATTTTCAAATATATAGTTACCAAGATGCTTATTGTGTTTTTCCTCTGGTTCCTTTGCCTCGATTCGATCACTACTATCTTACATGTGGAGCCTGTGTGCCAAACGCCAATGTACCGTACGCGAACGATATTATCACTGACACAAAGCTTCTTTTGTAGTCGCTAGGCGGCGCCACGTCACCATACTAGGCGATAATATCGAATAAATATTATCATTAAGGACACAAAAACGGGGAAACAACGGTAGTACAATGGATAATGGACAGGCGCGCAGACGAAGAGGACCCAGGATCGAACCAGGTAAAAGGAAAAAAAAATAAAAAAAACAAGGACAAGGACAAGGACAAGGACAAGGACAAGGACAAGGACAAGGACAAGGACAAGGACAAGGACAAGGACAAGGACAAGGACAAGGACAAGGACAAGGACAAGGACAAGGACAAGGACAAGGACAAGGACAAGGACAAGGACAAGGACAAGGACAAGGACAAGGACAAGGACAAGGACAAGGACAAGGACAAGGACAAGGACAAGGACAAGGACAAGGACAAGGACAAGGACAAGGACAAGGACAAGGACAAGGACAAGGACAAGGACAAGGACAAGGACAAGGACAAGGACAAGGACAAGGACAAGGACAAGGACAAGGACAAGGACAAGGACAAGGACAAGGACAAGGACAAGGACAAGGACAAGGACAAGGACAAGGACAAGGACAAGGACAAGGACAAGGACAAGGACAAGGACAAGGACAAGGACAAGGACAAGGACAAGGACAAGGACAAGGACAAGGACAAGGACAAGGACAAGGACAAGGACAAGGACAAGGACAAGGACAAGGACAAGGACAAGGACAAGGACAAGGACAAGGACAAGGACAAGGACAAGGACAAGGACAAGGACAAGGACAAGGACAAGGACAAGGACAAGGACAAGGACAAGGACAAGGACAAGGACAAGGACAAGGACAAGGACAAGGACAAGGACAAGGACGACAAGGACGACAAGGACGACAAGGACGACAAGGACGACAAGGACGACAAGGACGACAAGGACGACAAGGACGACAAGGACGACAAGGACGACAAGGACGACAAGGACGACAAGGACGACAAGGACGACAAGGACGACAAGGACGACAAGGACGACAAGGACGACAAGGACGACAAGGACGACAAGGACGACAAGGACGACAAGGACGACAAGGACGACAAGGACGACAAGGACGACAAGGACGACAAGGACGACAAGGACGACAAGGACGACAAGGACGACAAGGACGACAAGGACGACAAGGACGACAAGGACGACAAGGACGACAAGGACGACAAGGACGACAAGGACGACAAGGACGACAAGGACGACAAGGACGACAAGGACGACAAGGACGACAAGGACGACAAGGACGACAAGGACGACAAGGACGACAAGGACAAGGACAAGGACAAGGACAAGGACAAGGACAAGGACAAGGACAAGGACAAGGACAAGGACAAGGACAAGGACAAGGACAAGGACAAGGACAAGGACAAGGACAAGGACAAGGACAAGGACAAGGACAAGGACAAGGACAAGGACAAGGACAAGGACAAGGACAAGGACAAGGACAAGGACAAGGACAAGGACAAGGACAAGGACAAGGACAAGGACAAGGACAAGGACAAGGACAAGGACAAGGACAAGGACAAGGACAAGGACAAGGACAAGGACAAGGACAAGGACAAGGACAAGGACAACGACAAGGACAAGGACAAGGACAAGGACAAGGACAAGGACAAGGACAAGGACAAGGACAAGGACAAGGACAAGGACAAGGACAAGGACAAGGACAAGGACAAGGACAAGGACAAGGACAAGGACAAGGACAAGGAGCGAGAGCGAGGAGCGAGAGCGAGGAGCGAGAGCAAGTTGCTCTTGCACCCGCTCTCGCCGAGGGGAGGAGCGAGAGCGAGGAGCAAGAGCAAGTTGCTCTTGCACCCGCTCTCGCCGAGGGGAGGAGCGAGAGCGAGGAGCAAGAGCAAGGAATAAGTTGGTGTCATCATTCCTGCTTTTATTTCGGCAACAATTATTTTTCATCAATACAACTTCTATTCAATTAAAATTTATTGTTTATCAATGCAGCTTCAACGATGCTGGTTTTTTTCGGCTGGTAATAGGTCTGCTCAGTAATTTTCAAATATAGTAATAAAGTAAAATTGTAAAAAGTAAAAATGCAAAAATTTAAATAATCAAAAATGAAATTGAAAGATTATATGAAAGGAAGGCGGTGAATGAAATTAAGCGAGGAGCAAGAGCAAGTTTTACACGCAGAATCCTAGAAAATGAGGGCGCTAATTTTTCACGCCGAAACAGAGAATTTAAGGGCGCTAACTTTTCACGCCGAAACAGAGAATTTGAGGGCGCTAATTTTATACGCCCAAACCGAGAAAATGAAGGCGCTAATTTTATACGATTAAACTGAGGAAACAACAACAACAGCAACAGCAACAACAGCAAAACCAACAATCTTCTAAGCGTCGTAAATTATTCGCTCGTTCCAGTATTTTTTTCATCAATCCAACTTCTAGTTAGGCAGGAATAAGTTGGTGTCATCATTCCTGCTTTTATTTCGGCAACAATTATTTTTCATCAATACAACTTCTATTCAATTAAAATTTATTGTTTATCAATGCAGCTTCAACGATGCTGGTTTTTTTCGGCTGGTAATAGGTCTGCTCAGTAATTTTCAAATATATAGTTACCAAGATGCTTATTGTGTTTTTCCTCTGGTTCCTTTGCCTCGATTCGATCACTACTATCTTACATGTGGAGCCTGTGTGCCAAACGCCAATGTACCGTACGCGAACGATATTATCACTGACACAAAGCTTCTTTTGTAGTCGCTAGGCGGCGCCACGTCACCATACTAGGCGATAATATCGAATAAATATTATCATTAAGGACACAAAAACGGGGAAACAACGGTAGTACATTGGATAATGGACAGGCGCGCAGACGAAGAGGACCCAGGATCGAACCAGGTAAAAGGAAAAAAAAATAAAAAAGGACAAGGACAAGGACAAGGACAAGGACACCGAGGGGAGGAGCGAGAGCGAGGAGCAAGAGCAAGTTGCTCTTGCACCCGCTCTCGCCGAGGGGAGGAGCGAGAGCGAGGAGCAAGAGCAAGTTGCTCTTGCACCCGCTCTCGCCGAGGGGAGGAGCGAGAGCGAGGAGCAAGAGCAAGTTGCTCTTGCACCCGCTCTCGCCGAGGGGAGGAGCGAGAGCGAGGAGCAAGAGCAAGTTGCTCTTGCACCCGCTCTCGCCGAGGGGAGGAGCGAGAGCGAGGAGCAAGAGCAAGTTGCTCTTGCACCCGCTCTCGCCGAGGGGAGGAGCGAGAGCGAGGAGCAAGAGCAAGTTGCTCTTGCACCCGCTCTCGCCGAGGGGAGGAGCGAGAGCGAGGAGCAAGAGCAAGTTGCTCTTGAAGAGCAAGTTGCTCTTGCACCCGCTCTCGCCGAGGGGAGGAGCGAGAGCGAGGAGCAAGAGCAAGTTGCTCTTGCACCCGCTCTCGCCGAGGGGAGGAGCGAGAGCGAGGAGCAAGAGCAACGTTAAAAATTAAAACAAAAGTAAAATTGTAAAAAGTAAAAATGCAAAAATTTAAATAATCAAAAATGAAATTGAAAGATTATATGAAAGGAAGGCGGTGAATGAAATTAAGCGAGGAGCAAGAGCAAGTTTTACACGCAGAATCCTAGAAAATGAGGGCGCTAATTTTTCACGCCGAAACAGAGAATTTAAGGGCGCTAATTTTTCACGCCGAAACAGAGAATTTGAGGGCGCTAATTTTATACGCCCAAACCGAGAAAATGAAGGCGCTAATTTTATACGATTAAACTGAGGAAACAACAACAACAGCAACAGCAACAACAGCAAAAACAACAATCTTCTAAGCGTCGTAAATTATTCGCTCGTTCCAGTATTTTTTTCATCAATCCAACTTCTAGTTAGGCAGGAATAAGTTGGTGTCATCATTCCTGCTTTTATTTCGGCAACAATTATTTTTCATCAATACAACTTCTATTCAATTAAAATTTATTGTTTATCAATGCAGCTTCAACGATGCTGGTTTTTTTCGGCTGGTAATAGGTCTGCTCAGTAATTTTCAAATATATAGTTACCAAGATGCTTATTGTGTTTTTCCTCTGGTTCCTTTGCCTCGATTCGATCACTACTATCTTACATGTGGAGCCTGTGTGCCAAACGCCAATGTACCGTACGCGAACGATATTATCACTGACACAAAGCTTCTTTTGTAGTCGCTAGGCGGCGCCACGTCACCATACTAGGCGATAATATCGAATAAATATTATCATTAAGGACACAAAAACGGGGAAACAACGGTAGTACATTGGATAATGGACAGGCGCGCAGACGAAGAGGACCCAGGATCGAACCAGGTAAAAGGAAAAAAAAAAAAAAAAGGACAAGGACAAGGACAAGGACAAGGACAAGGACAAGGACAAGGACAAGGACAAGGACAAGGACAAGGACAAGGACAAGGACAAGGACAAGGACAAGGACAAGGACAAGGACAAGGACAAGGACAAGGACACCGAGGGGAGGAGCGAGAGCGAGGAGCAAGAGCAAGTTGCTCTTGCACCCGCTCTCGCCGAGGGGAGGAGCGAGAGCGAGGAGCAAGAGCAAGTTGCTCTTGCACCCGCTCTCGCCGAGGGGAGGAGCGAGAGCGAGGAGCAAGAGCAAGTTGCTCTTGCACCCGCTCTCGCCGAGGGGAGGAGCGAGAGCGAGGAGCAAGAGCAAGTTGCTCTTGCACCCGCTCTCGCCGAGGGGAGGAGCGAGAGCGAGGAGCAAGAGCAAGTTGCTCTTGCACCCGCTCTCGCCGAGGGGAGGAGCGAGAGCGAGGAGCAAGAGCAAGTTGCTCTTGCACCCGCTCTCGCCGAGGGGAGGAGCGAGAGCGAGGAGCAAGAGCAACGTTAAAAATTAAAACAAAAGTAAAATTGTAAAAAGTAAAAATGCAAAAATTTAAATAATCAAAAATGAAATTGAAAGATTATATGAAAGGAAGGCGGTGAATGAAATTAAGCGAGGAGCAAGAGCAAGTTTTACACGCAGAATCCTAGAAAATGAGGGCGCTAATTTTTCACGCCGAAACAGAGAATTTAAGGGCGCTAATTTTATACGCCCAAACCGAGAAAATGAAGGCGCTAATTTTATACGATTAAACTGAGGAAACAACAACAACAGCAACAGCAACAACAGCAAAAACAACAATCTTCTAAGCGTCGTAAATTATTCGCTCGTTCCAGTATTTTTTTCATCAATCCAACTTCTAGTTAGGCAGGAATAAGTTGGTGTCGTCATTCCTGCTTTTATTTCGGCAACAATTATTTTTCATCAATACAACTTCTATTCAATTAAAATTTATTGTTTATCAATGCAGCTTCAACGATGCTGGTTTTTTTCGGCTGGTAATAGGTCTGCTCAGTAATTTTCAAATATATAGTTACCAAGATGCTTATTGTGTTTTTCCTCTGGTTCCTTTGCCTCGATTCGATCACTACTATCTTACATGTGGAGCCTGTGTGCCAAACGCCAATGTACCGTACGCGAACGATATTATCACTGACACAAAGCTTCTTTTGTAGTCGCTAGGCGGCGCCACGTCACCATACTAGGCGATAATATCGAATAAATATTATCATTAAGGACACAAAAACGGGGAAACAACGGTAGTACATTGGATAATGGACAGGCGCGCAGACGAAGAGGACCCAGGATCGAACCAGGTAAAAGGAAAAAAAAATAAAAAAAACAAGGACAAGGACAAGGACAAGGACAAGGACAAGGACAAGGACAAGGACAAGGACAAGGACAAGGACAAGGACAAGGACAAGGACAAGGACAAGGACAAGGACAAGGACAAGGACAAGGACAAGGACAAGGACAAGGACAAGGACAAGGACAAGGACAAGGACAAGGACAAGGACAAGGACAAGGACAAGGACAAGGACAAGGACAAGGACAAGGACAAGGACAAGGACAAGGACAAGGACAAGGACAAGGACAAGGACAAGGACAAGGACAAGGACAAGGACAAGGACAAGGACAAGGACAAGGACAAGGACAAGGACAAGGACAAGGACAAGGACAAGGACAAGGACAAGGACAAGGACAAGGACAAGGACAAGGACAAGGACAAGGACAAGGACAAGGACAAGGACAAGGACAAGGACAAGGACAAGGACAAGGACAAGGACAAGGACAAGGACAAGGACAAGGACAAGGACAAGGACAAGGACAAGGACAAGGACAAGGACAAGGACAAGGACAAGGACAAGGACAAGGACAAGGACAAGGACAAGGACAAGGACAAGGACAAGGACAAGGACAAGGACAAGGACAAGGACAAGGACAAGGACAAGGACAAGGACAAGGACAAGGACAAGGACAAGGACAAGGACAAGGACAAGGACAAGGAGCGAGGACAAGGAGCGAGAGCGAGGAGCGAGAGCGAGGAGCGAGAGCAAGTTGCTCTTGCACCCGCTCTCGCCGAGGGGAGGAGCGAGAGCGAGGAGCAAGAGCAAGTTGCTCTTGCACCCGCTCTCGCCGAGGGGAGGAGCGAGAGCGAGGAGCAAGAGCAAGGAATAAGTTGGTGTCATCATTCCTGCTTTTATTTCGGCAACAATTATTTTTCATCAATACAACTTCTATTCAATTAAAATTTATTGTTTATCAATGCAGCTTCAACGATGCTGGTTTTTTTCGGCTGGTAATAGGTCTGCTCAGTAATTTTCAAATATAGTAATAAAGTAAAATTGTAAAAAGTAAAAATGCAAAAATTTAAATAATCAAAAATGAAATTGAAAGATTATATGAAAGGAAGGCGGTGAATGAAATTAAGCGAGGAGCAAGAGCAAGTTTTACACGCAGAATCCTAGAAAATGAGGGCGCTAATTTTTCACGCCGAAACAGAGAATTTAAGGGCGCTAACTTTTCACGCCGAAACAGAGAATTTGAGGGCGCTAATTTTATACGCCCAAACCGAGAAAATGAAGGCGCTAATTTTATACGATTAAACTGAGGAAACAACAACAACAGCAACAGCAACAACAGCAAAACCAACAATCTTCTAAGCGTCGTAAATTATTCGCTCGTTCCAGTATTTTTTTCATCAATCCAACTTCTAGTTAGGCAGGAATAAGTTGGTGTCATCATTCCTGCTTTTATTTCGGCAACAATTATTTTTCATCAATACAACTTCTATTCAATTAAAATTTATTGTTTATCAATGCAGCTTCAACGATGCTGGTTTTTTTCGGCTGGTAATAGGTCTGCTCAGTAATTTTCAAATATATAGTTACCAAGATGCTTATTGTGTTTTTCCTCTGGTTCCTTTGCCTCGATTCGATCACTACTATCTTACATGTGGAGCCTGTGTGCCAAACGCCAATGTACCGTACGCGAACGATATTATCACTGACACAAAGCTTCTTTTGTAGTCGCTAGGCGGCGCCACGTCACCATACTAGGCGATAATATCGAATAAATATTATCATTAAGGACACAAAAACGGGGAAACAACGGTAGTACATTGGATAATGGACAGGCGCGCAGACGAAGAGGACCCAGGATCGAACCAGGTAAAAGGAAAAAAAAATAAAAAAGGACAAGGACAAGGACAAGGACAAGGACACCGAGGGGAGGAGCGAGAGCGAGGAGCAAGAGCAAGTTGCTCTTGCACCCGCTCTCGCCGAGGGGAGGAGCGAGAGCGAGGAGCAAGAGCAAGTTGCTCTTGCACCCGCTCTCGCCGAGGGGAGGAGCGAGAGCGAGGAGCAAGAGCAAGTTGCTCTTGCACCCGCTCTCGCCGAGGGGAGGAGCGAGAGCGAGGAGCAAGAGCAAGTTGCTCTTGCACCCGCTCTCGCCGAGGGGAGGAGCGAGAGCGAGGAGCAAGAGCAAGTTGCTCTTGCACCCGCTCTCGCCGAGGGGAGGAGCGAGAGCGAGGAGCAAGAGCAAGTTGCTCTTGCACCCGCTCTCGCCGAGGGGAGGAGCGAGAGCGAGGAGCAAGAGCAAGTTGCTCTTGCACCCGCTCTCGCCGAGGGGAGGAGCGAGAGCGAGGAGCAAGAGCAAGTTGCTCTTGCACCCGCTCTCGCCGAGGGGAGGAGCGAGAGCGAGGAGCAAGAGCAACGTTAAAAATTAAAACAAAAGTAAAATTGTAAAAAGTAAAAATGCAAAAATTTAAATAATCAAAAATGAAATTGAAAGATTATATGAAAGGAAGGCGGTGAATGAAATTAAGCGAGGAGCAAGAGCAAGTTTTACACGCAGAATCCTAGAAAATGAGGGCGCTAATTTTTCACGCCGAAACAGAGAATTTAAGGGCGCTAATTTTTCACGCCGAAACAGAGAATTTGAGGGCGCTAATTTTATACGCCCAAACCGAGAAAATGAAGGCGCTAATTTTATACGATTAAACTGAGGAAACAACAACAACAGCAACAGCAACAACAGCAAAAACAACAATCTTCTAAGCGTCGTAAATTATTCGCTCGTTCCAGTATTTTTTTCATCAATCCAACTTCTAGTTAGGCAGGAATAAGTTGGTGTCATCATTCCTGCTTTTATTTCGGCAACAATTATTTTTCATCAATACAACTTCTATTCAATTAAAATTTATTGTTTATCAATGCAGCTTCAACGATGCTGGTTTTTTTCGGCTGGTAATAGGTCTGCTCAGTAATTTTCAAATATATAGTTACCAAGATGCTTATTGTGTTTTTCCTCTGGTTCCTTTGCCTCGATTCGATCACTACTATCTTACATGTGGAGCCTGTGTGCCAAACGCCAATGTACCGTACGCGAACGATATTATCACTGACACAAAGCTTCTTTTGTAGTCGCTAGGCGGCGCCACGTCACCATACTAGGCGATAATATCGAATAAATATTATCATTAAGGACACAAAAACGGGGAAACAACGGTAGTACATTGGATAATGGACAGGCGCGCAGACGAAGAGGACCCAGGATCGAACCAGGTAAAAGGAAAAAAAAAAGAAAAAGGACAAGGACAAGGACAAGGACAAGGACAAGGACAAGGACAAGGACAAGGACAAGGACAAGGACAAGGACAAGGACAAGGACAAGGACAAGGACAAGGACAAGGACAAGGACAAGGACAAGGACAAGGACACCGAGGGGAGGAGCGAGAGCGAGGAGCAAGAGCAAGTTGCTCTTGCACCCGCTCTCGCCGAGGGGAGGAGCGAGAGCGAGGAGCAAGAGCAAGTTGCTCTTGCACCCGCTCTCGCCGAGGGGAGGAGCGAGAGCGAGGAGCAAGAGCAAGTTGCTCTTGCACCCGCTCTCGCCGAGGGGAGGAGCGAGAGCGAGGAGCAAGAGCAAGTTGCTCTTGCACCCGCTCTCGCCGAGGGGAGGAGCGAGAGCGAGGAGCAAGAGCAAGTTGCTCTTGCACCCGGCTCTCGCCGAGGGGAGGAGCGAGAGCGAGGAGCAAGAGCAAGTTGCTCTTGCACCCGGCTCTCGCCGAGGGGAGGAGCGAGAGCGAGGAGCAAGAGCAACGTTAAAAATTAAAACAAAAGTAAAATTGTAAAAAGTAAAAATGCAAAAATTTAAATAATCAAAAATGAAATTGAAAGATTATATGAAAGGAAGGCGGTGAATGAAATTAAGCGAGGAGCAAGAGCAAGTTTTACACGCAGAATCCTAGAAAATGAGGGCGCTAATTTTTCACGCCGAAACAGAGAATTTAAGGGCGCTAATTTTTCACGCCGAAACAGAGAATTTGAGGGCGCTAATTTTATACGCCCAAACCGAGAAAATGAAGGCGCTAATTTTATACGATTAAACTGAGGAAACAACAACAACAGCAACAGCAACAACAGCAAAAACAACAATCTTCTAAGCGTCGTAAATTATTCGCTCGTTCCAGTATTTTTTTCATCAATCCAACTTCTAGTTAGGCAGGAATAAGTTGGTGTCATCATTCCTGCTTTTATTTCGGCAACAATTATTTTTCATCAATACAACTTCTATTCAATTAAAATTTATTGTTTATCACTGCAGCTTCAACGATGCTGGTTTTTTTCGGCTGGTAATAGGTCTGCTCAGTAATTTTCAAATATATAGTTACCAAGATGCTTATTGTGTTTTTCCTCTGGTTCCTTTGCCTCGATTCGATCACTACTATCTTACATGTGGAGCCTGTGTGCCAAACGCCAATGTACCGTACGCGAACGATATTATCACTGACACAAAGCTTCTTTTGTAGTCGCTAGGCGGCGCCACGTCACCATACTAGGCGATAATATCGAATAAATATTATCATTAAGGACACAATGATGATGATGATGATGATGATGATGATGATGATGATGATGATGATGTCTACATGGGCGTCCACAGCAGGGCGCAATGGGGCGCAAGTGCGCCCCTCTGGATTTTTCGCATAGTTTGCACATAAATTTAGATTATTTTGTTGTGATTGTTACAACGCGATTTTCAATGTGATTATCGATTCCTTCTACAAGTTGAACCTATTTATCTTTCTTTGGGCGCAGAACGTATAGGTAGGCTATAGTATTCTCTCGTGGTAATATGGAAATTCAAACTGGTAATATGGAAATTCAAACTGGTAATATGGACATTCAAACTGGTAATATGGACATTCAAACTGGTAATATGGAAATTCAAACTGTCACCCAATAAATTTAGACCATGTGACAATTATTTAGAAGTTTGCGCCCCCCTAGAAAAATTCCTGCGGACGCCCATGGATGTCTATTATTTTTATTGCGCCATATTATAACACGGCACATGACACTACAATTGAGTCTAATAATTAAGCAAACACAAGAACACGACTCACTGCAAGTGAATTGCGTGTGAAGAGCTTGCTTAATGCTCAGGGTCAATACACAGCCTTCTGATGTGGATTCGAACCCTCGACCTTCCAACTCCATGGCATCGAATGCACACCGACTCTAAGGAGCTCCTTAATTTGTCCAAAAGACGCCAAAGTATTTATTGGTAAGTCTTGATAATGTGTTTATATTCTGCATAACTCCCTTGCTGGTTGCATGCACTCTGCCAGCGCCAGCCCCAATCCTGGACAAATGAGTAGGGCTAATGAACTGCAAAATATTCTACAATAACCAATGTATCGAAGTCATTTAGGCTACAGTAACTGACGAAACTATATGTCGCTGGCTAAAAAAGAGGATTGTCGTTAATTATTAGATTGAAATATTAGCAAAGATGGGACGCTAGACTTACATGTAGGCTACATGTAAGTGCTCGGTGAATAGAAATATATTATTGGCTTTGTAATGAATTAATACGCATCAATTACATCATTCAGTTGAGAGGAGATTTTAGTTTAAATAAAATAACAGATAACACGAGCAGGGGTCAAAAGCACATTCTTAGTTTTCCACACTAGTCAATAATTATTCGTTGACGCCAGGATGCGACGCAGTGCCGTGCGGTGAGCAATTATACGATGACCCCATGCATGTGATTCAGTGGTCACTCTGTCCGTTGAGCGACGGCAGCTTGCAGCGTAAACGCCGCGTCGCTGCAGCTGGTCACTACTCGAATGAGCGGTCAGGTGGCGCCACGTACTGGACTCAAGTCGAGTTATATATCCGAAAAAATAATTAGGGGGACTATTTTTCTAAAACACTAAATGAGCACGAATCAAGAGGCTTTAAGGCTTTAAAGGTAAAATATTTGGGCGGACCAAAGTCAGGACCAACCTTAAATTTTTGGTCCGATTTATGTGAGTATGATACGGGATATGGCCAGTACAAGATGGAAACATAAGACTATATATATATATATATATATATAATTTATATAAAATATTATATACAGGGTGGGCCAAAAAAAGACCCCCTAAGATTTTTGCCAATATCTTGACCAAAAGCAAGAATTTTGAAATAAAATTTTACAGTCTTAAAGACAATTTATATTTACACCTGAAGTAGGAATATCAAACTGCAATTTTACAGTCGTAAAGACAATTCATATCTACAAACGATGGCCGAATTTCATCAAAATATTTCAAACACAACAAAAGTTATGGCACTTTTAGTGAGGCCACCCCCATTTTTTGACGATTCAAAGACGTAACGCATCAAAAACTCGATTTTATTAAGTTTCATCTCAAATAATTGTTATGAAATAACCTTGATATTGCCAGATGGTCATTATTATTACTATTTAAAAAAGAAATAGAGTAGCAGCGTAGCTGCACGTCACTGAGAAGTCACTTAGCAAGACGACGCTGAAATTGTTAAATAAGGAATCTGTCAGATTAATCAGGGGTCCATCAAGAACTTTGCAAAGAGGCTCAAAAGAAGTTTTGACACTGGTATTGGGCACATTGAACACAAGTTGTGAAGCACTACCAAGTTCATTTTACAACAGTTATTTGAGAGGAGACTTAATAAAATCGTGTTTCTGCGACTTTTTGTTGCGTTTCGTTTTTGAATCGTCAAAAACGGTGGGTGGTCCCGCTAAAAGTGGTATAACTTGTGTTGTGTTTGAAATATCTTGATGAAATTTGGCCTTAATGTGTAAATATGAATTGCCTTTAAGCCTGTAAAATTTCATTTCAAAATTCTTACTTTTGGCCAAGATATTGGCAAAAAACCTAATTTTTTGCGTTTCGTTTTTGAATCGTCAAAAAACGGGGGGCCTCACTAAAAGTGATATAACTTTTGTTCCGTTTGATATATTTAGATGAAATCTGGCCATCATGTGTAATTATGAATTGCCTTTAAGACTGCAAAATTTCAATTCAAAGTATTCTATCTTCTGGCCAAAATATTGGCAAAAAACCTAGGTTTTTTTTGGCCCACCCTGTATATTGAAAATTATC
>CAMAOG010000135.1:0-51127 GCA_945859605.1 Lumbricus rubellus | reverse complement strand
GTGCATCCGTACAGTCCGCCATCTTGTAGCCGTACACCAGTCACGTTGACCACGCTTACGACGTCGCCATTTTCAGCAATATGATTACTGGTCACAATTCGGTCATCTGCCGGTAGGGAACTACCGTCCAGAGTCCATGTCACCACTGGGGCTGGAGTCCCAACCACGGCACATTTCAAGGATACCCTTGGCCCAGCCTGAGTGACCAGTGCTTGAAAATGTTCATAGATGTAGGGCTTTGAAGCTGCAAAAAACAAAGAAGAAATCAATAAACAGCATGCTCATTGTCACCTTTGTGAACTTCAACTTGTGATCATGTATAACTATAGGCTAGTGCCGGCATTGGAAATTTTTCATACAGTACCAATCAACAAATGTTCGTTGTGATCATGCATAAATATGTTGGAACTAACATCAGTAAAGTTTTCGATGAAGTACCAGGGTCCCTGTAGTATGGAATAAACTATCCATTGACATCTAAAATGCTTCAAGTCTATCACACTTCAAAGGACGTATTCCTGCCAACACATTAGAGTACAATGTGCTTGTACAATGGCTTATACCAAGACTCAGTCACTGGCTTGTACAATGGCCCTTATCACTTTCTCAGCCCCTGCGTACAAAAGAAAAGGCCGTCTGATGTCGGCCTACTCTGCAGCTAGGAACAAAGTGTGCAAAGTGCTCTGGTGGAACAGAACAACATAAGAAAACATCTTAGAGTGGGGAAAAAATCGATGAAAATAAATCCTCTGATCTTACCACTGACTGTGAGTTGTGCAGAAGCCTGTGCCCCGTCACCGTCATTGGTGACCATGCACTGGTACATGCCAGCATCGGACCGTAATACATTCTGAATAACCAGAACGGTTTCATTTTTGTCCAACGTCACTCGATGGTCACGCTTCACTGGTTCTCCGTCATGGTACCACCGTAGCTCTTTGACAGGAAGACCCGCAACGTTGCACTCGAATGTGGCAGAGTTTCCCATGTCCACCAATTGCTTTTGAGGCTCGATGAACAAGAGAAGAGGAGCTGGAGAAAAATTAGATGCATCCGTGCAATAGAATATTGATTTTGAATTATCCAGAGAAGAGAATACAACAGGGTGGTTAGATCAATGCAATAGCATACAGTACGAGGCTGTAGCTGAACTGACTACCTTTGCTCCATACCGCAAGTTAACAACTTTTGAAACCTTTTCACTTACCGTATATAGGCCCTAAGTGCCAGTGGTGCTATTTTAGCAATGTGCAGTTAAAATACAGGACTGTGGCCACAAACTTAAAAGAACACCGAAACATATTCAAGTTTCTTAAGGAGGAATTTATTGAACCACTACTCAAAAAGTGACAGTTCTGAATTTTCTAAAAGGTTACATCGCAACATAACAACAGTACATTACATTCAAATCAACCAACCTGTAACTTCAAGTCGTATGGTGGCCGAGTGGTGACCCAGACTGTTCTCTGCCATGCACTTGTACGTTCCAGCATCCTCTGGTTCAGCCTGAGTGATCAGAAGGTTTCCACCATTTTGAGAGATTCGGGACTGTCCTTCAACGATCGAAACCCCATTTTTTGACCAGTGGTAGACAGGGAAAGGAAACGCTGTGGCAACACAGGGAAGCTCAATGTTGGAACCCTGCTCGGTGGTCACGGATGATGGGAGATCACTTAAAATGGGAAGAGAGTTGACGGGATCTGAAACAATATGCAACAGCGACAGTTGGAATACAGACAAATTCCACCGTCACATGAGGCCATGGTTGCCATAGAAAAAGTGTACATTCATGAGAACCGACTTCGTGTTAGAACAAACAGATCATACGAACAATGCAGACACGACCTACCCACTACTATAATCCTGACGTTGCCGCTTGATTTCTCCTCTTTTGTTATCAGGTTACGCATCTTGCATGAGTACAGATTACCACTGTCTTCTCTGATGACATTCCGAATATGGAGATGTCCAGAATTAAGAACGCTATAACGACCACCTAAAAATAAAAAATAAAAGTTCCATTTGTACATATTTTACCAATTAGAATTTTAAAAAATTTAAAATTAGTAGGCCTACACAAAATTGGATTGGTATACTACAAGGTTTTATGTTGAAAATACTTATTATACCTACAAAAATTATCAATTAGATCAAATCTCTAGTACGTCACCATTACAAAGTAAAAAGTTAAAACAAAAGAGAAATTTACATCTAGAGACATTCACAGGAGTGCTAAATGCAAAAACCAGAAGTATACACAATGGGTAGATGCAATAATTATAACTAGAAATGATTTGGTGATTAAAAAATCTCTTTTTCAGAAAGAAATCACAAAATTATTAGGGCTTACATATATCAACTTCCTTATCAAAATTGGTTGTCATGACAGTTACTACCACACTAATCTCTTGTGAAAGACACCATGGCAAATGATTTGTTGTCTTATCAGAGAACCTAGTTGTTATCATTACCTGAAGTTATTTCTTTGCCATTTTGTTTCCATGACAACAGTCGTACTTGTTCAGTAACATGGTAGGGATTCACGGAGCAGTGCAGGACCGCAGTGCCATTAATCGAAGCATGGATGTCATTCACATAAACGTTGAAGATCTCGTATCGTCGGACAAGAACTATTTGCAAATGTAAGGAAATGAGATACTAATGCATGATAAGGCAAAGTAATATGCAATAATATACGGGTAGGGCCTAATATGACAGGAAAGATATGGT
Organism: Lumbricus rubellus; assembly: GCA_945859605.1. Classification (NCBI taxonomy): domain Eukaryota; kingdom Metazoa; phylum Annelida; class Clitellata; order Crassiclitellata; family Lumbricidae; genus Lumbricus; species Lumbricus rubellus. The sequence goes on along the minus strand of CAMAOG010000135.1, from coordinate 48,397 downwards.
AATTCATATCAAATACGTCTTGAACAAGTGTTACCACATTAATACAATCAGTGCAGTCTGTTCATATTATTAGGCTACATACCTTGAAAATAATATCGTCACATTGCTATAATCAGCATCATCAATTATCATTATCATCATTATATCACCATTATCAATCTAATCTTAGATCAATATCATATCAGCAGCAGCACCATCGTAATAGTCATCGTCATCAACATCAACATCATCATAATCATCATCATCATCGTCGTCATCATCATCATCATTGTCATCATCAATATCATCATCATCATCATCATCATCATCGCCGTCGTCGTCGACATCATCGTTGTTATCAACGTCTATCAGTATCGCAAATTCGACCAAATACATTGAATTAGCACTCTATTATCATTGTCGCCACTTGACCTGGTCGTCACCTGAAATATTCTACAACACACATTAAAACTGAAAAATAATCACCTGGTCTGACGTGTATCTCTTCACTGATGATTGAACCGATTGCGTTTTGTGCTCTACAGCGCAATTTTCGACTGTGAATCCGAATTCGGAATTGGTCATCACGGAAAGCGTGGAAGAAAATAGATCCGTTTGAGAAAACGTCCAGCACTTCATCCGACTTCATACTTATCCGTGTGCCATTCGATTCAATCCATTCAATTCGTGGAAAAGGATTGCCATAGGCAGAGCATGGTATTACCACACCTTCCGTATTCAAGTAGGTCACTTTCTTTGAGAAATGTGAAGTAAATGTAGGACCAACCCAACCGTCTGAGATTGCTTCGTGAAGGGGTGATAAGAACACTGCAGAATAAAATAAACCGTAAGAATTTAGTCAATGTTTTCTACCTCATCCCACTTGTCCTTCTCCTTCTCCATCTCCTCTTTCTCATCCAAATACACTTCTCCTTCCACTCTCTTCTCCTCCTCCTCCTCTTATGGCTCTTCCTTCTCCTCCTCTTCTTCTCCTCCTCTCTTCTTTCTATATACCAATGCACCCTTTAACTTCAATTCAGGCATTAGTAAATAAGCTAAACCTTATTACGGTTTTTATACAGCACTCAAACATTTGGCAAGTTATTTAGGGCTTTTAGGCTACTGTGTACGCACAGTACTGTTGCAGTTTGTTTCCATATAACGAGGACCTACTTACTACTATAACAGTGTAGGCCTATCTTGCCGCAAAGTTCCCCCAATAATTCTTAGTCACTTTACTTTAGTCTGTCCATTATTTTAAGCCTCGTATTGTATTGCATTGCATTGTATTGTATTGTATTAAATGTATTTGGCTTTCAGCAGTCGTCAGCTGAGCATGCACCACAATCTTTGCCACTCTTATTATCGTTCTTCTTCTGTTACGCATTCTTTAACTTCTTTTGTCTCTGTCGTCGTTATAATACAAAACACCTGAGGAACTTTTTCATTGCTAAGACATTCATCCGTCTCAATCACATCTATAATAGCGAAGTAATTTTAAAACATTTCAATTATGATCAAACTCACCATGAATGATGAAAATCCAGATGGTAGGCCTAACTGTTGTCTTTCGCCATGATGCATGACTTAGCCAAGTTGAGAATAACAAAGCCATCACTGTTGACAGTCTGCAAAAAGACAGGTTGAATATATAGGCTACAGAAGAACACAATCACATAATTATAATGACAAACAAATGATTGAAAGAAAGCGAATTCCACCACTGCTTGCACTTTGGTAGTGCCAGTCCCAAGACTGAGTAAAGGAAGAGGGCGACGCTGTTGGTCTGCGTGCAGCGTTATCACACGGCGTCGTTTAACTTAAAAACGACTAAAAAAAGACGATGACAAACATTTTGCAACTTTCCGCCATTGTTTTATGTTTTGCTCATCACTTCTATAACAAGTTCAACATTCCTTATGGTTTTGTCGTAATTTAGGCTACTTAGTCCCTACATTATTTTTTTATTATTATTTTAAAATTATTTTTGTTTTTATTATTGCACAAGCAGAGCATGGTATTACCAAGCGTAAGCCTATGTATACCGGACAAGCGGAAGGGTCTAATTGTTTTACTAAATTTTTAAAGCACTGCAGATAGGCCTATGCGTGATATGACTTACCGGTATTAATCACTAGCGCTATAGCGTAACCATCCAAATCACCGCTTCATCGAACTGATTCCATTATTGCCAGAGGAACTACAACTACGACCATGCAGGCTAATTCCTGTCTCGGCAGCACCAGAAATGGTGACGATGACAGATAATGACGTCTAAAGCGTCGGGCGTCTGACGCTGACAGCAGCCAATCACACTAATGTATGGGCGGAGCCAGCACCGATCGAGGCCAGAGTCACTTAGAGCTGACGCAAAGCCGCAGAAGGTGCCAAAAGCTTGAACAAGTCCTAACACGTAGACGTAGAAGACTGCGTGGAGGGTTGACCTATTATAGATAGACTATAGACCGTATAGACGGTCATTTATTTATTTGTCTCCCTTCACCATTGTTAGGCTACAATAGGCCTGCCTGCTGTACGGTTCGTCATCATCAGTTCCAGCTGCCAGCCATTTGGCGGCGATGGGTACGAATAAATTACTTCCACTAGTAGGCCTACAGTAAACTACCCTTGGTCATTTTTCAAATCTAGTGCTCCACTTTTCTCAGTTTCATCAACAGCCGAGTGCTGCTTTTTCCGCTTATAATTTATAGCCTACACAAAACATTAGCCTATGTGATTAGGCCTTTATTTTAGTCGTAAAACATCTATATATTATATAAAAATGAAACTTTCCAACCGTGCGTTATGAGTGTTTTCGAAAACTGACGAACCGATTGTTTTGAAAATTTTACGACACCTTCCATTCAAATAGAACCGTGTTGTAGTATGCTTTTTTCACGAAAAAACCCAGCATTTTCCACAAAAGAGAACTTTGAAATCCGTTCGGCCGCCATTTGCAAATCATACACTTCCCAACGTCCATGAGGGTTGCCAGATTTCGGAAACGTTTTTGTCGTGACATTACGTTGTAAAGTCGCCCAAAAGTCGCGAGATGACCAACTTCGATCAGGGTTGCCCAAACGTCGCCCAAAAATCGCGATAGCGCATATGTCGCTGTCCGGGAGGAAAGAAGGAAGAGTGAGGGTGAGGGGGAGGGGAAAGAGGGAGGGAGAGGGAGAGGGGACGGGGACGCGGACGGGAGGGGGAAGGGGAACGGGGAGGGGAGTGGGAGGGGGAAGAGGAACGGGGAGGGGGACGGGGACGGGAAGGGGAAGGGAGACGGGGAGTGGGAGGGGGACGGGGAGAGGGGGAGGAGGCAGATGACGGTCTTTTCTGCCACAGCAACGCGTTGCCGGGTACAGCTAGTAATGTATAAAATATAGGCCTACAGTCGAGTGTAATCGTTCTTCAGTTGCACCAATAAATAATTAATTAAACAGTAACAATTGCAAGGTGTCCCATGCACAGACCTAGTGTATAACTTCTATTATAATAGGCTCTATACAAAAATCTCTCGTGCAGCAATTAAAGCTTTCCGATTCTTGGGTTAAAAAAAGTCGCTCAACTGATGCGGAACTCGACCTTCGAGCACAAGAAGAGATGTCACGCATTCTCAAAGCGCGTCAACTATAGCATTGTAATATATAGCATTGTCTCCATTAATTTCCAGTTCCACCTCCATCTCACCCGCAGACGCCGAAGGGCATATACTCGTACTCACTCAATGTCACCGCATTATGTATGCGAGACCGGAAGTCAGGCTCCGGCGGAAGCGATCACGTGGTTGCCGACAGTTGACATCCGACGAGATCAAGGAACAAGACCCCATGACTTCCGCATTATATACAGGGTGGTCGAAAATAAATGGCACAATGATAAATTGATAGTACTTTATTCAGACCAATTCAAATATAACCGTGAAAATTCACAAAAACACAGCAATATTTATTATTTTTACTGTAACATTACATGCATGGATGGATTTTGTTACATAAAATGTTCAATGTGTCATCCTTGCTGCTCGACCACGCATTGAAGCCGACGACGCCATTGATCAATTGCGCGGTCAATGAAACGCTGTGACAGCTTGGTCCACTCTGTGACGATTGTTTCTTTCAACTGATCCACTGTGGTGAAACTTCTACGACGGTATACCATCTGTTGAAGGGCGCCCCAAACAGCGTAGTCGACTGGATTCAAGTCCGGGCTGTTTGGGGGCCACACGACCCCCAATGTTTCTGAGTTCGTAGATTCCAAATTAGACATCGGTCTTTCTCAGTTAAGCGTCCCATGATCACAATCTCTTATAAACAACAACTTCTTTACCATAAACTATGATAAACAATGATGAAGTCAATGATGACGTCAGAGAAAATATATATATAAGTAAGAAAAATGGCATTAAACATTGAATTGTTATACTTATATCAAGAAAACTGTCACTGTGCAGTTTATTTTGGACCACCCTGTATATGTATGTATATATATATATATATATATATATATATATATATATATATATATATATATATATATATATAGACCGTTGCTCGGCACGTGGCCATGACGTGGAGCGATTGGTGTAATTAATGAGAGACTTCTTATACAGTTAATTTCCCATGCATAGGCTAAACACAACTTGCCTATATGAAAATAGGCTATACATGTATATACAGATGTTATACATATGTATATATATACCAGGTCCATATATTTCTACGATAAAAGTATTGAGCATATATATATATATATATATATATATATATACAGTATATCGCTAAGACACATACATGTAAGCCTATCGTAACTTTATAAGCACTTCTTTATATAGGCCATATATAGACCTACCAGGTAATGCCAACATAATTATTTGAGCTATTTATGATTGCCATGCATCGTTGTGTGCGTTATAAATACATACAAACAAATGCACAGGCCTACATAACCTGTGCCAGTCCCAAGCCTGGATAAAGTAGGAGGACGACGCCAATGATCTACGATATCACACAATGGGGTTAAATTGAAACTAGGCCTACCATTTGACAGGTCTACGTAAACTTTAAATTAGCGAATAATAGAATTGTTCCAAAGCGCTATTATAAATTTATGATAGTTGAATACGACTATTGTATTAGCCTACACTGAGAGAGACAACAGCACTCACAGCATGCGCTAAGCATTGCTCACAGCATGCGCTTATACAATATACAATGGCGATGGCGCCGTCGCGGAGGCCCGTGAGAAGAGAGGCGCTGAGGTTTCCCAGTCAGCCGCCTTGTCCCGACTGGTGGCGGTCGTCAATGACCGACACGTGTCATCTTCTGAGCAAGGGGAAGGGTAGCAGCACCCTCCTCTCTGCACGGGGGTCTGCTCTGCCGTTGCGTCGACCCGCTTTCCTGTTCACAGAGATCTGATATTATGCATGGTAGGCATAACGATGAGCGAGTGAGCGTTAGTTGACGTCAAAAGATTGCCGCTTGATTAATGACCTAACACCGAGGCCCGGCTGCAGACGATTGCTGCCCCAGCGGAAGTAGGCCTAAATGAATGGGGGGGGGGGACACCTCGCCACCATGGCCCTCTGTAATAAGCCTCCATGCACCGACCTCCGCTTTTCGAATCCGTTGCCACGATTTAGTTGTTGATGTGACGGTTGGCCATCGCAGACGTAGGCCTACGTCTAGTGATGGCTGGAAATCATGTCGTAGGACGAGACAGGAAGAATGTCTTCACTCTTCAATATGATTGAGCAGGTCACAGATCTCTTTCAATTCATTGTAGCCGTCGTATGTAGGCCATAGAGGGCCTTAGAGGCTGTCAGACTGAGAATGCATTGATGGGCAGTGTTTAATCTACAATGTAGTCACTCTGCTCTGGAGTGGGGTTGGGAAAATTCAGGTTTCGGGGTGGAGATGGCCGTTTAGGGCGGATGGTAACCATTTTTTTAGTATTTCATCAAAATTTTCCGAGTAAGATAGCAAATTCCATACGTTAATGGATATTTATGCAGTAGGCCTGAGTAGGTCCTACATGTAGAGTTGTAGCCCAACAATAATTAAATTAAGAGCAGTCCCGCTTATAAGCTTGAACGAGAGGCAGACATGGCATGAATGGCCATGCAGTGTTAGCGATTTCATTTCTTAGCCTCGGTGTACAATTAATTTGAGTGCCAAGCCGTCACTTTCCTCCGTCTCATCTCCCCACCAATCGAAATCAAAACCGAATTGAATTGGTAAGAAGGAGGGGTGGGGAACGGCGGGTGGCACAGGTGCCTGATGGAGCGGAAATGTACTTTGCCCTGATGGGAAAATGAATACCAACTGCAGGGTGAGAATTTCCCGGGAGTTGGAGGTTTAAAGTCTGTTTTTCGAACCCCAATTCCAAGTGGATCATAGCCCAACCCCAGCCATTTTTCCGCAATTCTCACACTGCCTATACTGCAGGGTTGACAGTCTAGAATGCTAACCACCATGGAATATATCGTGCACTCAACTTGATCGTTAACACCCAATTCACACTCTTGATAGAGACAATAAACCGCATTGAAATACCGAATTTTCAAGTAATATTCATGAGCAATTCAACAATTCAGGTTTAAATTTCGGAATCATAGAATGATGAAGGTAGGCCTACATATAGCTTAAACATGGTTCTATTCACTCACCTGGTCACCTGGTGCCGTCAGCTTCTGCAGCTCTGGCGATACCCCTGATGTATCCTCTCCAGTTGATCCTCTCCCTAGTCGCCTCTCTTAGCTCCTCCAGTCTCATGCCAGACTTTTCCTGTACCTCATCCAACCATTTCTTCCTTGGCCTTCCACATCTTCTCCTTCCCTCACCGCATGCCGTCATCAGCTCCTTTTCCAAACCATTAGATCTCATCACATGGCCGAAGTAGCTCAGTTTCCTCCAAGTTGCTGTTTGCTGCAGTGTCTCCTCCCTCTCTATTCCGAGCTCCACGCGCACCGATTCGTTAATTCTATTCACCAACATTATTATGTATACAGATTGCGCATGCGTCTTCTATGCAAAACGATCAACGCATACATACATGTAGAGCAACTCGTCGCCGTATAGTTCAATTAAATCAGCATGGCTATAATTTTATAATAATTATAATATATGCAGCAACCGAAGCTGAAGTTTTCAAATTTTTACACTGCGATCAGTAAAAAACATGGAATCGTTAATTCTTCGTCGAACTGTTAGCCAATAATAATTATTTTAGATACACGAAGACCAGAAACAAAACAGAAACTTCTATGGCAGCAATTCATGCCAATGACGCATTCGACAAAAGTGTTCTGTGCACGGTTCTATAGCTGCATAACTTAGTTCAGTCGCCAACCGTTGATGGCGTCTATGCAACTTCATTGATGGAGAGTATACGTCTAACACAGTCAGGACACAATTCAAAGATGAGGACAACGACTAAGATCCAAATGACGATGCCGACGACCGAGATGCCGTAGGAAGCTTTCCTCAGTTGGATGGCACCTCTCGCGTCCCCGTCAGTTGCCCTACTCGCTCCAAACACTAAAAACAACCACAGCACACAACCACCAGTGATCCTACATGCATATGTACATGTATGAGTGCGTGCACATAATTATATGTTTGCAAGTACAGTTCTAAGTATATGGTATACCAGTATACCTATAATGCAAAGTATACATGTAACTTGCAACAGTAACTATAGTGTATACATAATTTTTACGCCAGCCTCTGAACATCCACATATTTGCGAATCTCTTACTTATCGTTCACCTATAAGACAACAACTTGCAATGCCTTTATAGTCGGGTCAATCTGCGACATGACCCGGAACAAATTGCAAGAAAACGTTTTATGATGATTTTCTGGAATATTAGGTCTGGTGATGAACATACTAAAAGTTGCATAAAATCGGTAAGTCGGTTATTGTATGCGATATGAACTCGATTTTGTAATTTAAATTAAGATGTAAAGGTTCTAGGCATGCAATGGAATCAAACACACGCCAAAATTAGACCACTTGCCGTGGTCCGATTTTATGCAACTTTTAGTATGTTCATCACCAGACCTAATACTCAAGAAAATCATCATAAAACGTTTTCTTGCAATTTGTTCCGGGTTCACCGAGGTTATTTCGTAGATTGACCCGACTATTAATCTTTCAATCTGTTAAATGCATGGTTGATGAGTATATATATATATATATATATATATATATATATATATATATATATATATATACAGGGTGGTCCAAAATAAACCGCACAATGATAAATTGATAGTACTTTATCCAGACCAATTCAAATAGGCTATAACCGTGAAAATTCACAAAAACACAGCAATTATTTTTACTGTAACATTACATGGATGGATTTCGTTACATAAAATGTTCAACGTGTCCTCCTTGCTGCTCGACCACGCATTGAAGCCGACGACGCCATTGATCAAGTGCGCGGTCAATGAAACGCTGTGACAGCTTGGGCCACTCTGTGACGATTGTTTCTTTCAGCTGACCAACTGTGGTGAAACTTCTACGACGGTATACCATCTGTTGAAGGGCGCCCCAAACAGCGTAGTCGACTGGATTCAAGTCCGGGCTGTTTGGGGGCCACATGTCAGGCTCAATGAAAGAAATGTTTCTGAGTTCATAGATACCAAATTAGACAACGGTCATTCTCAGTTAAGCGTCCCATGATCACAATCTCTTATAAACAACTTCTTTACCATAAACTATATATATGATAAACAATGATGAAGTCAATAAGGACGTCAGAGAAAATATATAAATAAGTAAGAAAAATGGCATTAAACATTGAATTGTTATACATTAGCCTATATCAAGAAAACTGTCACTGTGCGGTTTATTTTGGACCACCCTGTATATATGACTTGTACAAGTGATGGGTCAGACTATGATGCACGTGGGGTTGGAGTGATGTGCAAATAACACTTTAACTATGAGACCCGTGGATCATATAGTCCGACCTTCAGTTAGGCTTTTCTACAATTCTCATATTGCTCAGCTGTATAAAATTTTATAATGACAACTTACTGGCCACACAGAAGGCGATTAAACCGAAGACGCTATAACCGCTGCACCAGAACACGCAGCATGACAGAGCGACGGCCCAGCTCATCGAAACATTGGCTGGCTGCTGCTGCTGCTGAACAATGACGATAGTTTGTGGATTGCCAGTTATCTGCAGTTGTGGCTGACCGTATATATAGCCGGGCCAACCAGGAGGTGGCTGATCGGTCGGTTGCTCGGGGTTGGCAGAAGGATGGAGCTGATGGGAATCAGGCTTCTCTGGATCTGCCATTCTCCTGGGCGGGGTGGGGGGGCTTTGAAAGGCTGCGTATGGAGTCGGATATGGATCTTCTATCGTTGATGTAGGATACAGGATGGATTGAGCGGCTAATTGATGTTCCTACTCCCTTCTCCTATAACCTGTGGCGCACAAAAGACAGGATTCTTGTAAAACAAAACGACAGAGAATAAGAACACACGTACCATTCAGATATTTATAATCTACACGTTGATTCTCAAAATTAGCACTTTTTAATTTTTATGCATGCATCACTGACACACAGAATCGGCCTTTTCAAGGCCACTAAATCATAAAGAGGGCTTACGAGCACACATGCCGGCGATTTCATCCCAACACATTGCACTGTGCACAGAACAAGCATTAGCGTGTGACAAGCCTTTATGAGTTTATGGCCCTTCTCATACTGGTATAGTCACCAGGTGGTAAACGAACTTTCATCATGTCAATTTACAGAAATATGCTTATGAACTCGAACCAAACAATAATAAAACCTATAATTAACACCCACATGGATACCAGTACCTTATTCATCTTAATACAGAAGAAATCATGCATAGAAACGCAAAATATATGGGTGATGCAAAACTTTTTCACACCACTGTATAAAAGTTAGGTCTAAAATAGGATGACAATGCAAGTGGAAGAAGGCTAGGCTATTGTCATACTTATATATAAATGTACTAGTTTGGATGATTTTAATTTGGGATATTTTTTGCACGTTCAACTGATGATAATTGTAAGGTTCTCCTTTAGCGTCCGATATTATTTCAATGGTTTCAATGGTATAGCATCCGATAATATATATATATATATATATATATATATATATATATATATATATATATACTCTGGGTTTAAATGAATAAAATGATCGTTTCACATCAGCGTCCGAAAAAATTGATGTCAATCGCGTCATTCAATAGTTGCTATCAAACTTCTATTTAGATAACAATTATTTTTTGTCAATCCAGCTCCAGATAGGCAAGAACAGTTTCATCAATCCAGCTTCAATTTCAGCAGAATGACTGCACTAACCCTAAAACACCCTAACCAACCCTCACAACGCCTAACCTGAGCCCTAACCAACCCTCACGCGCTAAATCCCGCTTCTATTTCGTCAGGAAATATTTTTCATCGAATTTATAAATTTTAAACGGCGAGATGCGGGCAAAACTCCGAACGGCGGTCCCAAATTATAACATTAAGTAGGCCTAAATCAACATGACGTGTCGTAATATTGCGGTGTATTGGATGGGCGCATAGAAGCGGTTTCTTCTGCACTCCACACTTATAAAACGACCAGCTGGTCTACCGAAATAGAAGCCGAAATAATGAAAAAGCACTTGAGAAATGGAAACTGGATGAAGACCTTTTAGGCCTACCTACAGGTGAAATGAAGGTGGACTGATGAAAAAACGCAAGTGAAATATATAAGCTTTATTAAGGTATTTTTTATATCTGAAATAGAAGCTGGATTGATGAATTGAACGGTTGAGAAATAGAACCTGGATGGTGAACATAATAAGTTAAATGAAAGATGGATTAATTAAAACGCTTGCGAAATGGATGCCGGATGAAGGGTCATTATAGGTGATATAGAAACTGGATTGACGAAAATTAAACTTGAGAAATGGAAACTGGATTGTTGATTTCAGGGATGCATTTCAGCATGCATCCAGCTTCCATTTCAGCTGGAATGCCGTTTATCCAGCTTTCTTTTATCAAGCGTCCATCAATCAAACGGTTTTCATCAATCAACCTTCTATTTCACCGCATATCATGTTTAAAGCCTTCTCAGAAGATAGCCTAACGATTTCTTTAATTTTATAATTTGGGACCGCCGTTCGGAGTTTTGCCGAGATGCGTGGCGACTGGCGAGACGCGTAAAACACGGAGCTGAAAACACGGAGCATATATTATAGGATGCTAAATTGAAATAATTTCGGACGCTAAAGGAGAACATTACCCGGCAACATATATACCGTAGCTCACTTGAGAGAGTGCTGGTCGTTAAACTGAGTGTCATCCACGCGACCCGGGTTCGAGCCTCACACAGGGCATTAATTTATTAAAGTTTATGTTAGCTGTCGTATATAGGCGCTTTGCTGTTGTGTTGCTTGACTCGGGTTCGGCTGAAAATAAGATAGCCCTCCCACTTCTGGCTTGACCGAACCAGGAGTGATCCAGCACATAGGCCATTAGTGTTAAGCCGAACCCACTGCTGTAAAGCCGACCTGCGTGTCGTGCTATAGTGGGCCTTATTTCGTATACCCTGTAGCCTACCTCTTTTTTATGTTATCATTCTGCGGTTTGTCAGATTGAATTTAATTAAAAACGAAGATTATTATTATTAAGACGCTACCAACCTTAGGCCAAGATGGAGGTTGTGTCACACGACGAAATGTTATCCAATTGCATATTAATTTTAGCCTGTGCAATGTGCATCTAAGAATAATAATAATATTCGTTCAATCCGCTGAGTTTTCATCGGGGCATGAGGAGTAATTCATAACCGCCCTATTTAAAAATGGCTGGCTATAGGGCCTACGCCACTGAATATATTTAAGAGACGTGAGCATGTCTATACAATAGTTCGAATCCTTACAACAAATCACTCTGCAGATTTAGATGCATTTCTCAGTTAGCTTAATTCTTAAACTTTCTACCGAAGCAGATAGAATTTTGCTCGATCGAATAATTTATTGATTCAATATTCATTGCTTGACGTTTTCAGTGGTTTAGCGACAATTTTATGTGCAGACAAGAGGATCGATATTTAAGCAGCAGGCCTGAGCTGAGCCTACATGTAGATTTGTAGACGAACAATAAGAGCAGTCCCGTTAAGCTTGAACGATAGGCAAACATGGCATGCATGGCCATGAAGTGTTAGCGATTTCATTTCTTAGCCTCGGCGTACAATTACTTTGGGTGCCAAGAGGTCACTCTCCGTCTCATCTGCCCACCGATCGAATTCAAGACCGAATTTTCTAGAGGGGAGTGGCACATGTGACAGAAAGAGCGGAACCTTTCAGCGAATTTTCTGCCCTGATGGGAATATGAACATTTATATTGACAGGGTGAGAATTGCCCGGGGTTTAGGGGTTTCAACCCCAGTCTTTCTTAGAGAACCCATGGTAAAGTCTGTTTTCACACCCCAATTCCAAGTGGATCATAGCCCAACCCCCAATTATTTTCCCACAATTCTTACACTGCGGTACTGCCTACTGCAGTGATTTTCAACCGGGGTTCCGCGGAACCCTGGGGTTCCGCGGGCGTCGGCCAGGGGTTCCGCGGCAGTTTGGTAGAAATTTTAGTGCACCGACTGAAATCATAAAAGTATCAGCAATGAGTAGATTCTTTCACAGCCTTCAGTCATTCTTGCTTAAATATTATTATTACGTGAATGTATTCTTGTTTTCTATAGGCTAATTATGTCATTCAATAAAATTTTGTTTTTTCGGAAGGCACATGCATCAAATGGGAATCTATAAGCTTAGGCCCGATAGATTGTCTACGTTTCCAACTGTCCAGTCGGACAAAGCATTTTAATAATTGGTTTTAAACAATTTTGGACAATAGAGATCTGTTCTGACTAAACAGAATGTGCTGAGCACTCGGCCAATGGCTTGATTGGTTCATTCATCTTAAATTTCTCACCCAGAGGTAGCGGATATTCAAAATTTTGCAAATGTAAAGGCTGAGCCTTAAGCATTATATTTATATTGAGTAGGGCCTACTGGTTGACAGCCTAGAACGCTAACGCCGGACGATCGATCTCGTGCACTCAACTTGATCATTAACTATAACACTTATAAGTCACTCCAAGAGTGCACGGTCAAAAGCGCGCATGTCAAAAGCGCGCAGACAAATGCGCGCAGACAAATGCGCGCGGTAACAAAATCGCGCACGACAAATGCGCGCAGACAAATGCGCGCGCGCGACGAAGAACACATAGACCCAATACACAAATATGTTTTATACATGAATGTATATATTTATGTATGTATGTATGTATGTATTGTATGTATGTATGTATGTATGTATGTATGTATGTATGTATGTATGTATGTATGTATGTATAAATGTATGTATGTATGTATGTATGTATGTATGTATGTATGTATGTATGTATGTATCTATGTATGTATGAATGTATACATAATGTGTATGTAGCATGTATGCATGTATGTATGTATGTATGCCTGCATGCATGCATGCATGTATGTATGTATGTATGTATGTATGTATGTATGTATGTATGCCTGCATGCATGCATGTATGTATGTATGTATGTATGTATGTATGTATGTATGTGTGAATGTACGTATGTATGTATGTATGCATGCATGTATGTATGTATGTATGTGAGTATGTAGTATGTATTGTATGTATAATATATGTAATATTATGTATGTGTGTATGTATGCATGCATGCATGTATTTATGTATATATAATTATTATGTTCATATGTAAATACTATAATGTATGTATGCATGTATGTATGCATGTATGCATGTATGCATGTAAGTGAGTATGCAGCATGTATGTATTGTATGTATATATGTATGTATCTATGCATGTATTTATGTATATATATTATGTACATATGTACAAAGTGTGCATGTGAGTCCAATTCTTGGAGTGACTTATAAGTGTTATAGTTAATGATCAAGTTGAGTAAATATGTAAATACTATGTATGTATGCATGCATGTATGTATGTATGTATGATCGTTGCGCGCTTTTTGCGCACTTTGGTTGCGCGCTTTTGTACGCGCCCTTTTGTTGGGGAAGGTTCCTGTTGCGCGCTTTGTGCGCTATTGTCGGCGCGCATTTGTCTGCGCGCATTTGTCTGCGCGCTTTTGTCATGCGCGCTTTTGTTACGGCGCCCCAAGAGTGCACGGTCAAAAGCGCGCATGTCAAAAGCGCGCAGACAAATGCGCGCAGACAAATGCGCGCGGTAACAAAATCGCGCACGACAAATGCGCGCAGACAAATGCGCGCGCGCGACGAAGAACACATAGACCCAATACACAAATATGTTTTATACATGAATGTATATATTTATGTATGTATGTATGTATGTATGTATGTATGTATGTATGTATGTTAGGGTGACAACGGAATGCATGGCCAAAAAATAATTTTGACTAATCCAGTTTCCCACCCCCTCAAAATGTTCATTATGACAAGAAACTCATGTGTTACAAATTTTATTCCGATTGAAAAATATTTAGAGGTAGCTGAGCGCGTTAGTAGTTTATAGTAGCATATCACATAATTTCTTTGAAATCGCGTATGGAATTAGCTGATATCTACAGAGAACAGGATGTGCTGTGACTCATTGTTCATACTGACCAAGAATAATAATGTTTCTTCAACTTTCTTGTAATTTTTTAACTTTACCAATTGTTGGTTGTTGTTATAATAAGACGGATAAACAGAAAAAAGGCTAAATTGTCTACATGTATGTATGTATGTCATTTCATACAACTTCCAGCACTACATACCTGTGTTTTGTTTGTACAAAAGCTTACGAGCTTGGTTTGTACAGACCAAAATCATGGAATTAGTCGATGCCAAAGTGTTCAACACCAGATGGGACCTCCAGTGACATAACATCAAGATATAATTTAATAGATTTGGAGATTCATGTATACTATGCGAATTTGAAGCAGACCGGTGTGAAAAACGGTATAAAGGTGACAGCAACTGCGCTGGTTTGGATCCGATGCAAAATGAGTTTATCGAGCTCATCCAGTTCAATGATATTCAGCCAAGACTGTTTGTACCACTATGAGCTCTTTCACCTGTCACTGATATTTTTAGAAGGAGTAGAAAGTCGGGAATATGTGCGTATCCAATGCCCATGCTCCTGGGGCCCATCCTAAAGCTAGATAGCCTAGATGGAAGGCGAGGTCACATACAGTTTTAAAAGCTATTTATTGCACTCTCAATAAACGTCACCAAACGTGAGTTGTCAGCTCTCAAAAAGTTCAAAGCAGTTGTGAAGTTGTACATTAAGTGACTGTACAGTGTACACACATGCATGTGCCACACCTGATCCGCGCAACGACTCGAATCTTTCTTGAATCTTCCATATGAGTTTGATGCATGCAGACAAACAACTAAACTGTTGCCGATTCAGCAATCAATTCCTTCTGTAGTCATTTGTAGTTGAAATACTAACTAAAGGGTATCACTTTCTCTGAGACAATGATTCCCATGGATTTGAAGGAAGTAATGGTCACAGCCCTAAGTAAAGAAACCCATGGACAAACTCCTTGACATGTTGTGCTGCATGGCACTGTTACTATACAAATGCAGCAATGGTTGTCACAACATACTTAGCAGTTTCTTGTGGCAATTAAAATATCACAGGAGTTCTTGGTCCTTAAGACCTTCAGTCCTTCACCCTAGCACTTGAGAAAGCATTTCTGAGTATGCTAGTGCTCCAATATGAGCAGAGACTGCCAGAGAGTCTGATGGTGGTCAACAATGTCGCTGTTTCATTCAATGGTGTCCTTGGTCACTATGAAAACAGAATCAATTTCTGTAACAAGTGGCTGAGAGGCACTGCAGGACATTTCTAGTTACTAAGGGGTTTCCTGTTGCTCACCAGTAGTGCTGTGCTCAATTGCTCATCACTAACTTAGCAATAGTGAATACCCTTCATAGTAATGTATCTTACCCATTGAAACAGCATGGAAATTGACATTGTCCAATGCTAAAAACTTTAACCACGTTCAGCTACCAGTAAATTTTATTATAATGCCTCCAAATTTTGTGAGCCTTATTATTTTAACATTTTAAACATATTTGGGGGGTGGGAAGATACAAATTACAGACTTTTATTTTGAGTGCCACCCTAATGTATGTATGTATGTATGTATGTATGTATGTATGTATGTATGTATGTATGTATAAATGTATGTATGTATGTATGTATGTATGTATGTATGTATGTATCTATGTATGTATGAATGTATACATAATGTGTATGTAGCATGTATGCATGTATGTATGTATGTATGCCTGCATGCATGCATGCATGTATGTATGTATGTATGTATGTATGTATGTATGTATGTATGTATGTATGTATGTATGTATGTATGTATGCCTGCCTTGATAGAGACAACAAACCTCATTGAAACACCGAATTTTCTAAAGTTACATTCATGAGCAATTCAACAATTCAAGTTTTAATTTCGGAATCACAGTATGATGCATATAGGTATCTAAGGTATGCCTATTATAAAAATAATATATATAGGCCTAGGCCTAGCTTCAACAGCGTTCTATTCAGTATTCACTACAGACTGTTAATTCTGTTCACCAACATTATTATGTACAGATTGCGCATGCGTATCCTATGCAAAACGATCAGCGTAGAGAGCAAATCGTCGTAGCCGTAATACAGTTAAATTAACTTAAATAAGCATTGCTACATACAGCAACCGAAGCTGAAGTTTTCAAATTTCTACACTACGATTAGTAAAAAAAACATGCAATCATGAATTCTTCGTCAAACTGTTAGCCAACAACCAAGGACTCTGTATTAGCCTACATGACTAGTTACTTGTGAACTTTAATTTTTGTGGTCATCCATTTCAGTTTCAGCCATAGATGTCGTCACACTTAAAATTCCGTTTCTAATGTTAAAGATTATGTTTTGAATCTCCAAAAGCATTTTTTTGATTTGGCAAACCTAATTATTCGTCAATATGCCTTCATAGATGTAACTAATTGAATGCATTTATGAATTTTTGTAGACAAGATGTTAAATTTCCGGAACTCCGATTATCGTCAAAAAATTCGTACAAGGCAGTTAAGGAAGAAGAAACTGGTCCTGTGTATAAAGAGTCCTTGGCCAACAATATCTAGATATACGAATATCAAAAACAATACAGAAAACTTATATGGCAGCAATTGCCAGTGACACATTCGCCAAGTGTTCTGTATAGCTGCATAACTTAGTTCAGTCGCCATTCGCCAACCCTTGATGGCGTCCATGCGACTGCATTCATTGTTTAGCACAGTCGGGACACAATGGCGATTATTACCCGATCTGGATTAGTTGAAGAAAAATAAAAGGAACACGATAAAAATGACGATACCGACGATCGAGATGACGTAAGAAGCTCTCCTCAGCTTGATGGCACTCCTCATGTTCCCCTCAGTTGCCCTACTCAACCCAACCCCTAAAAACAACCACAGCACACAACCAGTGATGATTGATCCTGAATCATGTATGTATGAGTGCATGTAACCTACCATTGTACATAGGCTTGCACGCACAGTTGTACTTATAATTGTATGGTATGCCTATGCAAAGTATACATGTAGGGCTGTAGGCTGTAGTTGTAACCAGTGCTTAAGGTGCAAAAAATACTTGGACGCCCCTTACCTTTCCAAAAGAATTGCCTGGACGCCCCTTACATTTTCAGGCTGTGCTGGCCAATAAGTGGCAGGACGGCGTTCTGAGTTTAAAATAAGTGCATGGACGCCGTCCATGACCGCCTAGCCACACTTTAAGTCCTGGTTGTAACTTGTATCAGAAGAACTATGTACATATGCCAACCAAAAATTTAGGAAGGTGGGCCAACATTCTTGGCCTTGGGTCTGGAAAATATTTCCTTTGCATCCGCCCAAAAAAACTGATGACCTTTTTTCTTAGTCATGACAGCATTCAGAGTTTAAAACAAGTGCATGGACGCCGTCCATGACTGTCCAGCCACACTTTAAGCCCTGCCTATAAGACAACAACATGCCTTTGATCTTTCAATCTCTTAAATGCATGGTCGATGAGTATATAATGAGAATTGTAGAAAAACTAGTGATTGGTGAAACTATGATGCTCGTGGAGTTGAGGTGTGCAAAAAAACTTAACTATGGGACCCAAAGAACGCTCAGAGGGGTAAAGCCCCAATGGGGCAGGGTTTAAAGTGTGGCTGAACGGTCATGGACGGCGTCCATGCACTTTTAAATTTGAACGCTGTTTTGCCACTTATTGGCCAGCACAGCCTGGAAAAGTAAGGGGCGTCCAGGCACTTCTTTTGGAAAGGTAAGGGACGTCCAGGCACTTATTTTTCCACATTTAAAGCGCTGCCTGCCCCGATGGCAACGAAGTGAGGAGCACTCATGGATATAATGTCTGGGTTCGTTTTTGACCCTAGACACCTAGCGGAATACTCGCAGGTTAACGATCAAAACAATCGCCTGCCAACAGTGCAGGGCTGTTTTCAAGGAATTTTTAGAACTGCGCAACTCCTTTCCTTTCCCATCCTCCATAGTAAATTGCTTACAATCGGAGGAGGGCAATGACCTTTTTGCTAATCTTAACTGCACAGAAGTGCTTCTACAACTGCACACATCCAATTAGAACTGCACATTTTGTGTACAACTGCACGTTAAAAATAGCCCTGCAACAGTGGAAGCCACTATGTGTCAATATTTCCAGGTAGCGCAAGCCCAAATCCAGAACGCTGGAGGAGGGCGACGTCAACGGGCCAATTATAATCATATAAGATATTGCTAAACGCTACAGAAACCACTAGCCACATTTTTAAAGCAGTTTCAAAGTTCAATCATAATTAAGCACATGTCATTGTTACACTCAGCCGCAGGGTGCCCAGCAACGCCAGTCTTTCTTATAGGCCCACAATAAAGTCTGCGTTTCAGACCCCAACTCCACGTGGATCATAGTCCGACCCTCCCCCAGTTATTTTGAATAATTTTTCCACAATTCTCATACCGCTCAGCTGTGTAATTATAATGACAACTTACTGGCCACAATGAAGGCGATGAAACCGAAGAGGCAACCGCCGCAAAAAACCGCGACGCATGACAGAATGAAGGCACGTTTAAACGAAACACTGGTCGGCAGCTGAGCAATGACGATAGTTTGTTGTGGCTGACCGTATAAAGAAAAACCAGGAGGTGGCTGATCGGACGGTTGCTCGGGGTTGGCAGAAGGATCCAGCTGATGGGAATCAGGCTCCTCTGGATCTGCCACTCCCCCTGGCCCTGGGTCGCTGGACGGGGTGGGGGATGGGCTTTGAAAGGCTGCGTATGGAGGCGGGTGTGGATCTTCTATCGTTGATGTAGGATACAGGCTGGACATCATGGACTGAGCGGCTAATAGCTGTTCCTACTCCCTTCTCCTAAACCTGTGGCACACAAAAGACAAGGATTCTTGTAAAACAGAACGACAGAGAATAAGAACACACGTACCATTCAAATATTTATAATCTACACGTTGCTTCCCAAAATTAGCACTGTTTTTATTAGACATTAATAAGAGAATGTAGGCTTTTTATGTAGGGTTTCTTAAAGCAGAGTTTAATCTAGTTCCTCTGCTTTGGGGGGAGGTAGAGATAAAGGTTTCGGGGAGGCAAGAACAACCGCTAAGGCGCTTCATGCCGACACCGGGAGCGGGCTTTTTGGTAGTCATCTTTTTCTGATGACCTTTTTAGTCTCTGTGTTAAACTGACGGTAGTAAATTCAGCATTCAATGTTTCTGATATAATTATGACGATATTTTTTTAGAATATCATCTATTTCTTTAATCATACGGATTTTTTCATACCATCGGTCCATTCGGTAAGTCCTTAATCATATCATGATAAATATTGGTAAAGACGCACACTGCATGCCCATACTCCAAACAATATGGCTGCCAACGAATGCAATAAAATTAGAGCGCGATAGGATCATCATAGGAATAAAACTAACCCTAACCGACCCTCACGACGCCTAACCTGAGCCCTAACAGACCCTCACGCTTTGCATGTTGGAATGCATGTTGCGATGTCGTCTATAGGTCGCGCTCTAATTTTATTGCATTCGTTGGCAGCCATATTGTTTGGAGTACGGGCACGCAGTGTGCGTTTTTACCATAATATTTCCAGTCATCTGTGGGGACGGTGGTGTAGATGGTATGTTCGTCGCCTTGCAGTCGAAGGGTTGCAGGTTCAAATCCACCTCAAGTCACCGCGTAGGAACCTTGGCAAGTCCTTCACTCGCATTTGCTCAGGCGCTTTGGCGTGAAACTCCGATGCAGTGTCCGCTCTGCAGTCGGGAGCGCCTCTGAGTAGGAAGCTTGAAGGGGCGCTATAACAAATGCACATACAAACAAATAATATCACACTTTCTCAGTTTATACTTACTGTAGAGTGTAGAAGGAAGAGCGCTGCCCTTGTTAGTCTATATATAAAATAGAGATTCCTAGGACTAACTAAAAAAAAGGACTAGCCTAACTAAAAAATCAAGTCAAGTTAATTAACTGAATTACAATGACACATAATATATTATATTCTTAAAATTTAAACCAATTCTATAGAAGTCTGTTTTGGTAAATAAAATACTGTAACTTTAGTACAACTGCGATTTGCAGACGCTACCAAAAATTTATTATACATAATACCTCATTGACACTGACAACAAAGATGGAGGCTGTGTCACATAACGAAATGTTGTCCAGTGCATTTCTAACCTGTGCAGTGTGCAAGTGTGCATGCCGTTGACTTTTTGGATGGCGCCAGCAACAACCAATCCCCGCGACTTAAACAAATAGGGCTATAGCCTACATAGATATAATAATAATAATATTATATCTATGATGGCCCTAAAGCGCTATTCATCGCCATCATCATCATCATCTAAAACAGAAACTACATTACTAGAATTAAACTAGACTAGGCTACAGTAGGCTACATTGAATTATGAAAGTCATTTCATGATTCCACATCATAACCTGACCCCATGATTTTTTCCTTGCCGATCAACAGCGATAAAAATTTCATTCCATGGGTGTTTCAATGTTTCATAATGTGCTTAATAATAGGCCTAGGCCTACTAGTGTTATTATAGGCCTAAAGACATTGAATCCTTGATCCTTAATTAACTCCTTGGTCTCTTCATTGACGACTATTTTTCATTTTCCTAGCTCTAAACTGTAGCTTCTGTAGCCTTCCATGCTGAGTTGTAGGTGTAGGCTACTTGACATGTACAAAGAAGTGAAACAGAGAGACGAATAGGCCTACAGAATAAATTTTAAAACTGTAACAAAATCGTTGTCCTCGCTTTTTTTTATCAACATGAGTTTCTGTGGACTGAGTGAGCTTTGGAAAATTACTCCCCCATAATGTTCTATTCGCTCAATAGCGTCTTTTTAGAGTCAACTCAGGGTGAGAATTCCCGGAGTGGCTGATGGGCTTAACCCCCCCCTTAGTTTTTCCTAGGACCCCATATTAAAATCTTCATTGCTCACTCCAGCTTCACATAGATCAATGACGTCTGCCTGTCCATATTTATTTTTATACAATTCTCATGCATGCCAGTGTTGGGTGGATGGACGCAAAGGTTATAACTTATACGGGAGTATATAGGCCTACGCAATGGCGGCGCCAGGATTTCAGTATTGGGGGGGGGGGGAATGAATTCCGGAGAAAATTTTCATTTTCATCCGCCAAAAATTATGACGACCTTTCTTTTAGTCGTTTGGTCGAAATCTCATGAATAGGCTATGTCACGTTTTTAGGGGTGAGCTAAACGTGGAAATATTTCATTTTTACATGTAAAAAACCGATGGCCTTATACGGGGGGGCTTAGACCCCCCCTAATCCCCTGGCGCCGCTACTGGGCCTACGCCCATGGCCGAGACCCCGACGTGTAGCTAACATCTCTCTTAACTTTGACAAATGCACCCACTCTTTCGTGTCTAATTTAATGTGTAGTCTACCTATATGGCTAAATTGACGTAGTGTAATTCATCCATTCAGTAAGTGCATTTGTATAGCGACTTATCAATGAACTATACTCAGATGTGCTCCCAGCCTCAGCACGACCACATAAAACTGTCCTAAGATGGAGAGATGGATGCGTGATAAGGAGTTCTAAAAAAGGAGCAAAGCGTCAAGGGGAATCATTCCAAGTCAAGGGTCCTATACGGTTATACCACCCAGGTTCTGCATGGTGGAGGTATGAATAAAAGGGACCGAAGGCAGACTCTGTTCATCTGAGCGAAGGGAGC
The DNA here is from genome assembly GCA_945859605.1 of Lumbricus rubellus. Classification (NCBI taxonomy): domain Eukaryota; kingdom Metazoa; phylum Annelida; class Clitellata; order Crassiclitellata; family Lumbricidae; genus Lumbricus; species Lumbricus rubellus. Next base: position 26,060 of record CAMAOG010000135.1, on the reverse strand, counting down.
GGAAATGTATAATTAATCTATCAAGGGGAGTCATTCCAAGTCAAGGGTCCTATACCACCCCAGCTGCAGGTTCTGCATGGTGGAGGTAGGAATAAAAGGGACCGAAGGCAGACTTTGTTCATCTGAGCAAAAGGAGCGGAAATGGCGGGCCATACGAGTAGGGGTATAGGCTACAGCGCTCGCAAAGGTAGGCAGGAACGAGGCCTATAGCAGGCATCGCAACTACAGCAGAGATCCTATACTCGATTCGTTGCTTGAGAGTTGAGAGGGAGCCACAGTGAGAGACGTCAAACATAAAGCTGGAGATGTCGATGACTTTGGGTGCCAGGTATGTGGTCAATAAAGGCGACATCAAAGTGCAGGACTCGGTCAAGGCAGCTCAGAACAGCAATCGGTAGGCCAGCATAGAGAGAATAGGCCTATAGCAGTAGAATGGTCAAGCCTGCGACACCCCCCCCCCCCCCCCAGAAAAGCCGCGCCAGAGAGACCAGCTTATTAATTGCCTGCATTGTTTCAAATGTGTATATATCCATACAAATTCAATAATAGACAAGGCGTGCATAGATCGAGAAAATTTATATGACAGCAATTAAATCAGTATGCCTACATTGCAACAAAGATCATACAATTTTACTGCAAATCAGCATGCCTATAATTATTGCAAAGATTGCAACGGACCATTTAACAATTTTGCACAGCGATTATAAAAACCTTTAGAATCACGAGTTACGCTTGAAAGTCTTAGCATTAAAATTCAATAAAATATGTAGGCTATTATACATGAACACGAACTTTAACAAATACGATAAAACTAAATAGCCTACTGGTAGTTTGGCGATTGACTTTCCGACATGACTAGTGTTCGCTGCCAGTTGCCGACGTTAGATGGCAGCAGGCGTCCAATTGCGTTCAGTGTTTAGGCTTAGTGCCTACTAGTGTCTAAGACAATAGACATAGTACTAGTGCCTAAGTCTTAGACAAGGCAGCAGACAGCTGCAGCAGCAGCAGTAGCATGCGCACTATTTACAGGATCCTATATGCACGTGGCACCGAGCCAATATCCCCTTATCGGTGGTTGTTCTGATAGAGCACAGTGAGGACGATTATTATGATGCCAACGATGATGCCGGCGACTGAGATGCCGTACGATGCATTCCTCAGCTGGATAGCTATCTGCGCTTTTCCATCCGACGATTTACTCTGTCCAACCACTGAAAAGTACAAACACAGCAATGTAATACGAATCATGTAGCCTGATGTAGGTCACATAATAATTGTATGTGTGTATGACTAGAATGTATGCGTCAATGTGTATATGTATGAAAGCGCGAGGGGCACTGGTGTATACACTGTATAGGAGGTATGTTCGGTGCGATACATACATACATACAAACATGCATGCATACATACATACATACACACTATGTATTGTATGCATGCATGCCTGCTTTCTGTTGGTCGTCATGATCTTATAAATATTCCCAGGACTAGCCTATAGGCCTATAGGACTGCTCTTGCCCAACATCAAGCGTTCGCTCAATTTCGCTGTGGTTGGTCCTTCTATTTGGAATTCGTCCCACACTAAAGGCTAAGCTAATGACTCGCTTCCCCATCCGCCTCTCGTTTCTTTTCCCCCCGCAGTTATCGTGCCTAGAGCGCCTCTGAAAAGTCATCCTTCTATGCAGAGGCGCTATACCAGGGGTTATTTTAACGTGCAGCTGGACACAAAGTGTGTGGTTGGAAAAGAAATTTGTGCAGTTGAAAATAAGATTTTGTGCAGTAACTCATAGTGTTATAGTGAACGAAGGACTAAAAAAGGGTCATCAGTTTTTTGGAGGCCGGGAAAATTTCAAAATGGTAATATTTTCACGGGATTTCGACGATCAAACATTTGGTCCGGACGGCTAAAAAGGTCGTCTTGTGCAGTTCTAAAAATTTCTTAGAATAATCCCTGCGCTATAAAAATCTTTGGCTACGATACGGTATAAATACGATACCATTTTCCAGTTATGTGATAGTTATCTAGTTACTTCTAGTATGATAGTTTTCTGGTATCATTAGTCTGAGTGAGATAAGCAGTAATAATTATCTCTATCACGATTGAAACGATACGCTTGAAGAATGGAGCAGACCCTTTAAATGGCCTACTATAACCTGCATGCCGTCCATGCAGTGGCTTAATTCAGCCGATTATCTCAGATCCGGGAATTTAGACTTCTAAAGTTGCAAATGAGTACAGACGGCGTGAAATAGGCCTAATATTATTGAAAACATCCATCTGCAGGTTTAGTATATATGTAGGTTATACCGTTATACAATTCGCTTGTAGGCCTAGCATGACACAGACGTAGGCCTATAGGGCCTATAGATCCACATGGCATTTCAAGAGTTGTCTTTCTGGACGTTTTCATCATCAATTTGAGTAATTGACTGACCCAGTCAACACCCACTTACATACACACACACACATGCATACACACACATGCATACATACATACATGTATACATACATACATACATACATACATACATACATACATACATACATACATACATACATACATACATACATACATACATACATACATACATACAATCATACATACATACATGCAATCATACAATCATACATACATACATACATACATACATACATACATACATACAATCATACATACATACATACATACATACATACATACATACATACATACATACATACATACATACATACATACATACATACATACATACATACATACATACATACATACATACATACATACATACATACATACATACATACATACATACATACATACATACATACATACAATCATACATACATACATGCAATCATACAATCATACATACATACATACATACATACATACATACATACATACATACAATCATACATACATACATACATACATACATACATACATACATACATACATACATACATACATACATACATACATACATACATACATACATACATACATACATACATACATACATACATACATACATACATACATACATACATACATACATACATACATACATACATACATACATACATACATACATACATACATACATACATACATACATACATACATACATACATACATACATACATACATACATACATACATACATACATACACACATACATATACACACACACACCCACAAACTCCCATGCAATCACGCACTCATACAGTAGGCCTATATGATCCTTGTTCTCAGCAGTGGCCTTGTATCTCAATGCATCCGCTTCTGCATGATGGCATAAACTAGTGCAATCTCGTGCCATTGAGTCTTTCACTGTATATATCTTTAATCACTAAAGCGCCTCTAAAAAGGCATTCATCACATGTAGCCTATGTGCTACACTGAAGCGTAATCAGCATCGTCGGGTCAAAAAAGCTTGAGCTGTTCCTGGTCCACAGTCATAGGCGTACGAGGCGGGGTGCAGGGGGGGGGCAAATGCCCCCCCCCCAACTTTCGGGCAAGTGTGGTTTTCGGGCAAAACAGACACCCAAACGACTAAAAAAAGGTCATCAACTTTCGGGCAAGTGTCTGCTTTTTCGGGCAAACTTATCCGCGAACGACAAAAAAAAAGAAAAAAGGTCATCAACTTTTTCCGGATATATTTTTCGGGCAGAAGTTCAATCTTTGCCCCCCCGCCCCGCTGATGAAAACTCCCGTACGCCTATGTCCACAGTTGCATGGTCTATGGGTCTATGACCGGCGTTCATGATGCAAAACTTTGGTAGACACGATTTGGAACTATATATATGCGTTCACATATTTTGCAATACGCTTACTCTGTGCATGAGTTTATCTCTCAACCTAAGCTATAACTGACGTATTCTGCTGCCTCAGTTCTCCTCGTCGCATCGTTCACACTCTCGTCAAAGTTAAAGCAAACTTAATTTTCTAATTTATTCCTCGTACACAATAAAGATCAACAGTTAATTTACTGTCGACCGAACACAGTCGGTTTGCCTTGATTGGTCGATCTCTTCGAAGTGCGTTGTCTCCATTTAGGCTACTCTCCTCAAAATCTGGCTGATAGGCTGATAGCCCTTGTAATGCTTTACTTTACTCAGGCCCCATCTCTTCATTCGCGACCTTGCGCCTCGGAAAGATTCATCTTGCTAGAGACGCTTCATAAATATTTGAGTATGAAATTCAATACAATATACAGTTAGGCACTACATCGATTTGGCTTACACTGAGAGGAGCACTGAGCTTGAGAAATGGCCGATGACTCATCGCCGACAAACGCTACTGCCATGTCCAAAGTTGCCGTAAATCGAAACAATTCAAGTTTCCTTTATCCATATGTGGGGGGGGGTGGGTGGGGGGGGTTGGTGTGGGGTGGGGTGGTAGCGCATTGAATAACACGCTGACGTAAAGAGCGAGAGGTAACGCATTCGCGCCCTGTAGGGTGGACTTGCTTTATGTAGGCTGCTATTAGCGCCGATTAGGCCCATAAATCATATTGCTGTCTGTTCTGTTAGTATAGCTAAGATTTGTGTAGGCCCTATTCCGTGATCTGCGTTCCTGCTAATTGTTTAACTGCATAATTGTACACTGTAAATAGCAATCACGAGTCGCTAAACTAGCCTATCCGTAAGCATGATATATGATAAGATATAGCCAATTTTATGAGAGAATTAAAAGAGTCAAAATAGAAGATCATAAAAGTAGGCTACGGGTATATAGCCTGCGAGTCGCACAACGGTAAAAAAAAATTCAGTTTAATATACACTGTGATGTATACTATAAACATGCTAAGATTTGTTTAAGTTGCAATGATTAAAATTAAAGTCGCAGAGGCGTAATTCATTGTCCTCCGATTGGAAGTAATTTAGCATGGTTGATGGGAAGGAAAGTAGTTGCGCAGTTCTAAAAATTCCTTTAAAACAGCCCTGTCTAGCCGGCGGGCTACGGACATTTTCCCCTCTGTCCCCTCCCCACCGACAAGGGTAAAACTATACTAAGCGCATTCTGAGACATGAATAAACGAAGTCTGTACTGGATCCACTTGACAATTTCCCACGACATGGAGTAGAGAGCAAGAGTCATTGTGATGTACACCCTTAACATGTTGTGCAATGTGCATAGTCCTCATCCTTACCCATGGTCATCACAGGCATACTGAAGTCGTATATTATAAACTCTGGACTTGTGCTTTCGGACATGTTATGTGGGTGTACTCGGATTTTATATAGCGGCCGTATAATTATGGCCTCGACCCTGCATGTTAATTTGTCAATGAATTTGATCGGGTGAGATCCTTCACCACCGCTCGCCCGTTTGAATGGACGCCCAGCCATTTAGGTCCCCGTGCACGGACCGTGCACGCTAGTCCGAGATTTGAATCTCTGAATTAGCCACCTTCGGGAAGCGAACCGCGGCCCGCACGCTCTTTCATAGTCGCGTACAGACGCGCGGCCATACGTTCTTACCGATGTAGCTAACTGTATATATAGCCATGAACTGCGGAATTGGCCTACATTCCTGTGGCGGTTCTGTAATTCACCATAATAGAAAAAGCAACTGAACTCTATTCATAACCAAAAAAAACGATCGAAGCAATTTACTTGCCCCAAGTGTATGTCAATATATTCTCCAAGTAATGGAAGTTCAAAAGATGGAGAAGGATGACTATCAATCACCTTTCGTTAAACATTGGAAACCATTAGCCTGATGCTTTCTTCCTAAAACACTTGAACGATAACTGCATCAATTTGATTATCATACAGTGTAATAGTAATGAGTGTGCAGTATAGGGCAACTTACGGGCAACAATGAAGGCGATCAGACCGCACAGGCAACCGCAGCACCACAGCACGAAGCACGACAGAACGATGGCGCCAATCATAGACACTGTCGTCTGCTGCTGGACAACACCAACCTGCGGACCGTAGCCTGCAGTGGTTACAACGATCGGTTGCGGCTGACCATAGCCGACCGTACCAGGGGCTGGATATCCGTAGGCAGGGGCCCCGGGTTGACCACTGGGATATCCGGCTTGACCATAAGATTGTTGGGTAGAAGTGGGATATCCGGATTGACCGTACTGTTGATTGGGATTGGCAGGATGCATGGGCTGAGGGTAGGCAGGGTGCTGTGGATATGCCATTCCTCCGGGATTAGGGCTTTGAACGGATGCGTATGGAGGCGGATATTGACCTCCGGATGGTGCTGAAGGATACAGATGGGCCTGAGCCTCGGTCTGCTTTTCGTACTCCATTTTCGGAAACTCTGTGTCAAAACAAACGGGACAAGATTATCGCTAAACGACAGCATGCCCTGCAACGTAAGAGATATCAAATTTCAAATCAGCAAGTCGGTTATTACACTAGACACTGTCTCTAAATGCAGGTTTTCGTGTGGCTGAATTACGCAGATCGGAAACGAACACTGAAAAATGTCTGAACCTACAGGGTGCGACAAAAAAGTAATCCCCTACGGTGTATATTATGAAAGCTTAGCCTATAGAAAAAAAACTTGTCCTCTGCCTCCTCATGTTCGTAACTCTCCTATAGCGAGACTGTATTTCGGTATAAACTGAAAACTTACTTTTTCATGCACAGGGCCGTAGCAACAATGAACGTGGCCCCCTCCGAGCATAATGTCCTGGCCGGCGGGCCCCTTACAATGCAGACACCGGGATGGGGCATTTTTGGGCCCGAAATTTCTGACGACCTTTTTTTAGTCATCCGGCAAAAATCTCGGGAAAATTTCATCAAATCAGTCATGTCCTTTAGTTTTGGCACTTTTGGGGGCCCCTTCCTTGCGGGGGGGCCCCCTTCGGTCGGAGGGTACGGAGGGCGGTCGCTACGCCTCTGTTCATGCAGTCTACGTAAAGTTCTTAATTGGTCTGCCGAACTTCAATGTGCACCTCTGAGCTGCTAAGGTCGGTAGGCCCTATTATCATATTTCCGTTGCATTGTATTGTGCACCACAAGATACATAATTATATCATAGGCTTATATGTTAGCCTTTATTAGGCCTATAATGCCCTATATGTATATAATCTATATCTTGTTGTCTATATAATTATGGGCATTATATATTATCTATAATTAATCTGTACATTATTACCTCCAATGACCCATTTATCTGGTTTAACTGTTATCTTCTGGGTTCATTACATATGGTTTTCCTTGTGATTCCAGAATTTCAGTGGATAAAGTCGAAGTCGGTGTCCCGCAGGGCTTAGTACTCGATCCCTTTTTGGACCAACTTTAAGCTATACAACGGCCATTCCTACTTATCAAATTTAGAAATTTAGAGCCTCACATGAATGGCGCTAAACATGACAATCCAACAAACCATGCACAACAGCTGTATAAGTATATCTTATAACAACAGTTAGCCTACTGTATATGAAGAGTACAGCTTAACTCACAGGTAACTCACACTCAGATAAATCGCGTATATGTAAATAAGATAAACAGCACAATGCTGCTTGCAGTTCAGCAGTTAGAAGTTATATTAATAAGATTTCTGTGCAATTGTATGTAACTTACATGTTACAAGCGGTCTACTGCGATGTACAAAGCTGAAACAACTCAAAACTGGCGTAGCAATGGCGAACTGCTGCGACTGAGCGTCTACAGGGATGCCACACTGAATTTAAAAAAGGTCAGATACGGTGAAAAAAGGCTAGAAAAGGCCACATTGAGAAAATCACTGAGAAATAGCCTACATGGAGTTTCCAACTTGAAAGTTCTGACGACCTCTTTTGTTTTGTTTTAGTCATTCGACCAAAAATATTCAATTTTACAATAAAAATTTCTGATGACCTTCGATTTAGTCTTTCACTCCAAAATCTACAATTTCGGCTTAAAAAATCAAATATTTTGCGGCTTTTCACGTCTTTTGTGTATTTTCACCTGAAAATATCTATTTTTAGATAGAAAAGTCGGGAAAACCGTGGTGAGGAAAAAAGCCAGGTCCTGACCAAAAAAAACATAGAAACCTAGACAAGACCGACGAAAAACCTAAATCTAGGTGGAAAGAGCTACTAGTGTCATCCCTGGGCGTCTCTCAGACATTAGCTCTTGAGATAACCGACGATGAACACTGGGCTTGAGCCACTTGAGCAGCGGGATGCCGACCGAGGCGGCAGGCTCGAGCAGTACCAAACCCACTCAGCATATTAAGCCTACAATCAGTTGGGCAGCAGCTAGGCTACAACTCGAGGGCCAAACAAACAACCCAAGACGGCCCATCATCTTCCCTTGCCTCGGCCCTACGCTGCAGCCCGAGATATTTGCCATGCTCCAGTGTGTAGGCCTAAGCATATGCTCCACAGGTTGCATCCTCTGCTGCTCCTGCTACTGCTGTTCCTGCTGCTGCTCCTGCTACTGCTGTTCCTGCTGCTGCTGCTGCTACTGCTGCTGCTGCTGCTGCTGCTGCTGCTACTGCTGCTACTGCTGCTGCTGCTGCTGCTGCTACTGCTGCTGCTGATGCTGCTGCTGCTGCTGCTACTGCTGCTACTGCTGCTGCTGCTGCTGCTGCTACTGCTGCTGCTGCTGCTGCTGCTGTGTTGTGAGACAGTCGAAGGAAACGAGATGTTGCTCTCAATTGGATCAGTTGACGCGTGAACTTTGAGCTCGGCGTTTTGATGGGGGAGCGGGGATGGGGGAAATATAATTACAAAATTATTTTGATTGTGTAATGAAAGACAGACATCCGCTGTTTTGGATTGCATTCCGCGTTCTCACGACATAACACACGAGTCGGCATAATTACAAATTGCAATAATAATAATATCATCATGATTGTGCGGTATTATAGGCTTATTCCACGTTAACTGACAGACATTATAAACAAATATCATATATGCATGAATGCATGTATGTGTGCATGCATGCATGCACACACACACACACCAAAGAATGCATGCACGCACATACATGTATACATACATACATGCATACATACATACATGCATACATGCATACATGCATACATACATACATGCATACATGCATACATGCATACATACATATATACATACATACAATACATACATACATACATACATACATACATACATACATACATACATACATACATACATACATACATACATACATACATACATACATACATACATACATACATACATACATACATACATACATACATACATACATACATACATACATACATACATACATACATACATACATACATACATACATACATACATACATACATACATACATACATACATACATACACACATACAATACATGTGGGGCGCGGTGGTCTAGTGGTGGCGTCGTTGCCTTGGAGCCGGAAGGTCCGAGGTTCGAATCCACCTCACCGCGTAAAGACCTTGGGCAAGTCCTTCACTTACAATTGCTCAGCGCTTCGGCGTGAAACTCCGATGCAGTGTCCGCTCTGCATCGGGAGCGCCTCTGAGTAGAGAGAGAGAGCTTGAAGGGGCGCTATATCAAGTGCACATACAAACAAACAAACAAACAAACAAACATACATACATACATACATACATACATACATACATACATACATACATACATACATACATACATACATACATACATACATACATACATACATACATACATACATACATACATACATACATACATACATACATACATACAATACATACATACATGCATACATACATGCATACACGTATACATACATACATTCATACATTCATACATACACCATAGGAACGCTTCTAGCTCTTGCAAGCATATAAATCGGTTTATAATTTTATCAAATACAATGCAATACAGTTGCACTTGCTTAGTCTACATCCATAAGTGGATGTATGCAACTATGCATGCCAATGCGTCCGTGCGTAAAGACGCGTATAGATACAACGGTATATACATACGTAGACACGGACGTGCATGTATGTAGGCCTACATACCTATACATACGACATACACATAGGCATCATTCGTAGGCCGATGTGAAAATTGGCGGATGTTGGAACTCATAATAGTAATTGAGTGGTATACAATTAGGAGGTGGGATGCATGCAAATTGAGTGGTATACAGTTAGGAGGTGGGGTGCATGCAAATTGAGTGGTATACAATTAGGAGGTGGGGTGCATGCATGCATGGTTTGTTCCAGCACCCAAATTATTGGCAATTAATCATCTCGCTTCCTTTTGTATCGGATGGTCTGCAGGCCTAATGAAGTTGCGAAGTTTGGATGAAAATAAAAGAGCTAGATTGCGGCACCAAATTGCATTATTATAGGACTAGCCTACATTGATGCACAACGACTGTGGCATCAACACGTTTATACAATATACATAGTCCATGATTATGATTATGTTGTGCCGTTTTAAGGCCCATATAGAAGGATAGAGCTAGGCACTCGAGGCATGTGCCCCTATAGGGCCCCGCGCAACAAGAGGCCCACGGTGACAGAAAAAACTACAGCGCCACTCGACCATGTAATGATTACGAAAATACAATCTTCACGTTCCTGCTCCTCGTCATAAATAGGCCTACTGTGTGTATTTAGCAATTATTGACTCTCCCATAGCTTATGGTGAAAAGTAGGCCATACTAGAGTTTTAAATATGGTTTGTGGTGTTAAACGCCACTCCACTGGTCTTGTCTTATGTCGTTTGTAGGCCCATAATTATTAGGCGACCCTCATTGTGTTCCTTCGAGTTTTTCCTGTTGGCACTGCTTGCATATGCGTAAATTGTGTTAAATTGTTCTTGTTTGAAGATTGGTTAACAATAAAGTGCATTTTTATTGATTTGATTTTTATTAGGCCTACTTAATGATTTTATAACTTCCAGTAATTCTATGACATAGGCTATTATAGGCTACATATAGGCCTAACTTAAGTTAATAATGGGTTATTATAATAATAGGGCCTATTAATTTAATTGCCCGTTAAAGGTCAAAATTAATGTCAAACTGTAATAAAAGATTCCTTCATAGTTTCTAGTTCAGTCACCAGGGCGCGTAAATAAAGTCTGGAACACGGCCAAGACCAGGGACCCTACGCGAACGACACCTATAGGTCTCCGATGCTCCGATGCTATAGGCCTAGTCATGCTAAAAATTTAATAACAAAGAACGCTAAAGTGAGATATAATAATTATTACCTGTGCAAAACGATCGTCCATATCTGAGGTTATTTGTGAGAAATTTTACTAGCCAAAAGAGAAACGTTTAGATTAAAATTCGTACAGAATCGTTTATAACCTGCCGACACGCACGTGTTGAGCACAGTCATGTTGACACTTTACAAAGGGTTGATGAGACAGCGGGTGCAACGTGGCATTTGCTTCGTTAGCTATAATTAATTCGACAAACTGCATTCAGCATAGTATAGGGTCAGCCTCTGTTTTTGATCAGGGTGAGAATTGAACCCCCCAGTCTTTCTTAGAGTCCCATGTTAAAGTCTGTTTTTCACAGCCCGATTCCAAGTGGATAATGGTCCAACCTCCACCCCCAGTTATTTTTCCACAATTCTTACACTGGCCCCGATGGTCTTCGCCGTTGTCCAGATTGTATCGACGCCACCAGAGCCGTATTATTATCCATCGGTAACAGTCGACTGTGTCTTAAGCTTAGGGGTGCTGTCGTATCCCGTGTAAAAGGGCACTTTATTATCCTAGTGGTTAATCGGTTGGGTTTAACTTACTCAAGAAATTCTTCCAAATTCAACGAACTCCCAGTTCTTATGAAATATATATAATATAAAGTTATTCAATATCATTCATATGTACAAACAAATAACAATCCTATTTACCTAGTGTGGCGAGTTACTTAGGAAATATTATATTTGCGCTTATCTGTCGAGTTGTATGAAACTCGAATGTCTTCGGCTCTCTCCGTCGTCCGATTCTTCGCAGTCAAGAATGTTGATCAGACGGTTGAATATGCAGTCATGGAAGTGACCACACCAAACGTCTTACTCGTATCTTGCCGTGAATCAGTTGCACACGAGATGAATCATCGCATTCACCTCACAGCTCTTCTCCAGTTGACCAAACGTCCTTCGTACTTCACACGCCGATCAGCTGTTCGCTTGCCGATTCAAATTACACGACTCTTCAGTCTGTTGCCTAAGAGTTCGTCTTCTTCGCAAGTGTCTCACACTTCACACGATGATTATTATGCACTAACGCAAATTTCTCATTTAAATTGCGTTGCACTTAATGCACAATACTTTGAACTATCGGTTGATCGTCCGAACAGTTCAATTACCTTCGTCTCTACTCTGAAAATCACAACTTTGGATTGATCACCGCAGCGAAACAACCACCATTTCCAGATATACCTGTAGAGAGTCAAAAACTTAACGTCCACTTCGCTGACGTCATTTTTAACTCGTCACGTCATTCGCTTCCAGTTTGCACCAATCACGAATAGGATTAGCGTCCTTTGTTGTCATGGTAATCTTGACCACTCGTTATTACGCTTAGCTGCAGTCATTGATTTTATGTATTAATATTTTATATGTTGCCACACATATTACCTAAACTCGCCAATTAAATTGCCTAGCTTAACTTCTACCTATAATTAATAATTATACATGCATAGCAAGTGTTTAATTTGATAATCATTTAATATAACCACGACAAATACCCTTTCTTCAAAAGTCTGTACACAGGCTTTATCAACTTATCTAATTATCAAATTACAATAACTGCTTATGCCTATGCTTATACTACTTTACACAACATCACAACCTAACACAACTACTTCTTATCTACCTATAGTATCACCATTGATTTACTTAAATCTTAGGTCAATCCTCTACTTAAATAATCGGACATTACATTATTACATCCCTTAATGTAACGTATTGTAAAACAATAATTTTGAAGGGCAAGGCTCCACCTCATGACTCTTGCATTCTTCATCCTCCCTTCCTTCATGTACTGTAGTCCACAATGGTCAGTCTCGATCACAAACTCTCTTCCACACAAATATCGATCAAATCTACTGATTCCCCACATTATGGCTAAACATTCTCTTTCCTCAACTGAATATCGCATCTCTCTTTCCAACAGTTTTCTACTCGCATATGCTATCGGATGGTTTATTCCTTCATATTGTTGAATAAGAACACAACCTATCCCTTTTCCTGATGCATCTGTCTGTATTATAAATTCTTTCTCCAAGTCTGGTAACCTAAGGATTGGTGTCTTAGCTAGTGCTTCTTTCAACTGCTTAAAACTTTCACCTAACACTTGGTTCCATTCAACATTGTTAGGAGCTAACTTTTTAGTCAAGTCGCTCAACGGTGCCATCAATTCTGCACAATGTGGAATAAACTTTCGATAGTAATTTATCGCTCCTAAAAAGCTTCTCACTTGCTTCTTCGTCTTAGGCTGTGGCATTTCCACAATCTTGTCAATAGATTCTCCCTTAGGGCTTATATCGTCGTTGTTCAATGTATGGCCTAGGAAATCTATCTTGCCATATCCTAGTGAACATTTCTTCGGTTTCAATGTCAAATGAGCTTTTCTCACTCTTGTGAAAAACTCTCTTAACGTCTTCATGTGTTCGTCCCATCCTTTTGTATGAGCAAGAATATCGTCGACATAACTTTCTAGATTTTCAGTTCCATGTAATATTTTCCGTATCAAGCGATTATAACTGGACGCGCTATTGACTAGTCCAAATGGTAACACATTGAATTTATATAATCCGCTTGCACAGATAAATGTGGTTAAGTCTTTTGATTCTTCGCTCATTGGTATCTGCCAATACCCTTTACAGAAATCGAACTTGCTATAGATTTTACTTCCACTGAGTTTATTGAAAATATCCTCATTCGACATCATCGGTTCTGGATCGAATACTGTCACTTTGTTGAGTTGTTTATAATTACAGCAAAGTCTGTTACTTCCGTCTGACTTCTTAACAACTACAAGCGGCGCTGCATACGCTGCTTCCGATCTTTCTATAATTCCATTATCTAGCATCGTCTCCAATTCTTTGTTTATCTCCGCTTGGAGGTGATATGGCGTTGGATAAGCTCGTAACCGAATTGGCTCATCACTCGTCAGATGAATCTCATGCTTTACCATGTCTGTCCTTCCTGGCTTATCACTGAATATGTCCTCATGTTCTCTCAGTAGTTCCCTTAATTCTCTTTTCTGTTTTTCCGTCAATTTAGGATTGATATCCACATCTTTGTAAGTCTCCGTTTGTTTACTTACATATAAGCTCAATATCTCTTCTTCTTCATCTTCACCATCTTTACCATCATGTACTATCGCCGATATGTATGCTGACGTTTCTACATCATTACCTTCTCCATTTCTCTCGTAGTACTTCTTTAGTATATTGATGTGATATGTTTTGAGTTTTCCACCATCAATTTCCACCTTGTAATCATAATCTCCTATTTTGCCTCTGACCACAAATGGTCCTTGCCATTTTACAAGCATCTTATTGTTACAACTGGGTAACAGTAATAAAACTTTATCTCCTATCTTCAACTCTCTGTATCGTGCTTTCTTATCATAATACTTCTTATTCTTTTCATTTGCTTTATGTATGGCCTTCTGTGCCATATCACATGTTTCTTCTATTCTTTCTCTCAAATCGGTCATGTATGTATAAACATCTTTTACTTCATCCTCCACTTTCTCATTTGTCCAGAGTTCCTTCAATATCTGTATTGGTCCTCTGCATGACCTTCCAAAAATTAATTCAAAGGGTGTGAACCCATGACTTTCGTGTACAGTGTCTCGTAACGCGAACAATAATGGTGCTAAGAACCTGTCCCATTCCTTGACCTGTTCTCCTATTAGCTTCCTCAACGTTGCTTTTATTGTTCCGTTAAGTCTCTCCACACATCCATTTCCCATAGCATGGTAAGGGCTAGTGAAAGTGTGCTTGATTAACAACATCTTGTTAACTTCAGCCATCAATTCTGAAGTGAATTGGCTCCCTCTGTCAGTATGGATTTTCTGAGGAACACCCATGCGACAATAAAAATTGAACAAGGCTTCCGCCACTTCCTCTGTAGTTATTCCTTTCAGTGGAATCGCTTCTGGGTATCTGGTACTCAAATCCACTATCGTTAATATATAACGATAACCTCTTGATGACATAGGTTCTATCACTCCGATAATGTCTACACAGACATGTTTGAATGGTACATCCAGTACCGGAAGATGTCCCATCGGTGCTCTGTGGCTCACCTTTTTGTCTACCGACTTTTGGCATACATCACAACTCAGGACATACCTTTTAATTTCTTGTCCTATCGATGGCCAATAAAATTCATTCACAATTTTATCATGGGTTTTCTTCATACCCAAATGTGCTGACAATAGCGAGTTATGGGCCACGGCTAATACTTTACCTCTAAGTTCCTTCGGGACCATTAACTGCCACTTCGCATCATCTTCCGTTGTCTCCATGAATCTCCTATACAAAAATCCGTTCTTCTTCACATAAAGAACTTTCTCTGTTACACTGTCATCACCACTCCAATCAATTGCTTTATCCCAAAACTTCTTCAAAGTCTCATCTTTGCTTTGTAACTCTTTAATTTCTTTTGTTGATACATTTAAATCCGGCATCTCAGTAACTTTCAACTGTTTGTATTTTGTTACTTTCTTTGATTCCGCTCTGGTTTCAACTGCTGCTGTCGTTTGGCACACATCATCATTCTCGATGACGTCATCCGTTACATCATCATTTAATTCACTTGTGATTTCACTCGCAAAATGAACTTTCTTTTTGTCACTTTGTCCTTGTGACTCAACACTTAAAGATTTCTGAATCTTTTTCAATCTATCCTCTCTATTCTCGTTATCATCTGTATCACTCCGATCACAGTTTATCATGTTATCTGTAGTTTCTTTCACTACCAGATATTTTAGTCCCTTCATCCTACCGATAATTACTGGTTTCACCGGTTCTTCCATCACCATTGCTTCAACGTTTCCTGTAAAATACTCACTTTCAATATTAACCTTTGCTGTCGGAAAATTTCTCAATGTCCCATCGATTAATATGCATTGGGCTTCTCTTCCTGTGAAATCAACATCATTTACCAGTGATCTCTTGACAATACATGTGCTTGACCCAGAGTCATATAGACAACTGGCATTCACACCGTTCACCTTTAGCTGACCTTCATTTTTATTCTCAAGGTCATCGCCATCATCTCTCCGATCAGTAACCATTGTACTTGCTGCCAACTGTATCGGTAATTCCTTCTTACGTTCTTCCTCTTTTTCAACTTCATTTAGTTTCAACTCTTCATTTGCTTGCGCTATCTTGTACGCCCTATTCTCATATACTTGTATAGCCGCCGCAGTATGTTTAACAACTCCTTTTTGTTTGTGTGAACAATCATATGACTTGTGTCCGGTTCGGCCACATGAGAAACAAGTTATCTTATGTTCAGCCGCCTGTTCTCTTTCTCTACTAAATCCTCTATTCATACTTCCATTATGATTCGTCTCCCTGTTCTGTTTCATGTCTCCTCGTCCTCTATTTATGTTTCCATTAAACCTCTCTCTTGATTTATCGTCGAACGGTTTCACATTCGGCCTTTCGTTACTGAATTTCACTGGAGGCCTTAGATTACTTTCTGTGTATTTATATCCGTGCGCCTCGATATAAGACTCGGCACAGTTTAATGTGTCCTCTAGACTCATCTTGCCTCTTTCTTTGAGGAACATCTTAAGTTCATTGCTACACGTAAGGTAGAACTGATCTCTTAATAATAAGTTCTCCATTCCTTCGTAGGTTTTCTCGAATCCAGCTTGAAGTAGCCACTGCTGCATATATCTCCTCAATCTATGCACAAAATCTGTAGGTGTTTCACCTGACTCCATTTTACTCATCTTAAACTTGTTACGATATCCACCCTCTGTTAATTGAAACCTTTTTAACAGATGTCTTTTCAAACACTCGTAATCTTGTGTCTCCTCAGATGACATTCTTTGATACACCTCTAACGCTTTTCCTTCAAGATGCTTGGCTAGCATCAGAGACCAATTTTCTGTTGCTATCTCGTATGCCGTGCATGTCCTTTCAAACCTTAATAAATATGCATCCAAGCAATCTTTATTCTCATTGAATACAGGGAATTTTATATCTTTCATTCCTCTGTTATGGTTACTGTTTCCTTGATATGAACCATCACCAACCATTGTGAATGTGGCTTCACCCCTATTCTGATTACTTCTTGAATCAATTTCCCTCATCCTCAATTCACATTCAAGCTTCTTGACTTCAAGATCCATATTTCTCCTGGCTTGGCATTCAGCTGCTTCACGAACTAATCTCGCCTCATCCACGGCCACCTCTCTTTCCCGTTCCAGTCTGGCATCAGCTATTCTTGCTAACTCTAATTCTTGTGCTCTGGCTGCTTGTGCCTCTTCTCGTGCTCTGGCTGCTTGTGCCTCTTCTTGTGCTCTGGCTGCCTCTTCTTGTTCACGCAGTCTGTCGTCTCTTGCTTCCTGCTGTCTATCACGCACAAACGTCTTCAACTCATCACCTTCCATTCCCATCTCTTTAGCGAGTTTAACCCACTGTTCATGTTCTCCAAGTGACGACATGGTCTACTTACTTGTTTACTCAGTTAACAAGTATTTCCAAATTCCAATAGCTTTCGCTCTACAAGAATTAAATTCTTCCAAAAGATAATCTTAAAATTAATAAGATTAATAAAATGTTCCCTCTTGAAATGCGTACTCTATGGTTACGCGAGGTTAATCGTATACTAAACAATTCGCATCGAGTAAACGCTTATTAATAAAGTCGTTCTTTCGCAATCGCAAAAGCGATAACTTTAAAACTATACATTTTCAATACTTGAGATTATTGTTCGTTGATATTTCGAGTGTTAGTTAAAAATCCAGTTTTAATATTCCGGAACGTAGGACCCCATAGTTGTCGTATCCCGTGTAAAAGGGCACTTTATTATCCTAGTGGTTAATCGGTTGGGTTTAACTTACTCAAGAAATTCTTCCAAATTCAACGAACTCCCAGTTCTTATGAAATATATATAATATAAAGTTATTCAATATCATTCATATGTACAAACAAATAACAATCCTATTTACCTAGTGTGGCGAGTTACTTAGGAAATATTATATTTGCGCTTATCTGTCGAGTTGTATGAAACTCGAATGTCTTCGGCTCTCTCCGTCGTCCGATTCTTCGCAGTCAAGAATGTTGATCAGACGGTTGAATATGCAGTCATGGAAGTGACCACACCAAACGTCTTACTCGTATCTTGCCGTGAATCAGTTGCACACGAGATGAATCATCGCATTCACCTCACAGCTCTTCTCCAGTTGACCAAACGTCCTTCGTACTTCACACGCCGATCAGCTGTTCGCTTGCCGATTCAAATTACACGACTCTTCAGTCTGTTGCCTAAGAGTTCGTCTTCTTCGCAAGTGTCTCACACTTCACACGATGATTATTATGCACTAACGCAAATTTCTCATTTAAATTGCGTTGCACTTAATGCACAATACTTTGAACTATCGGTTGATCGTCCGAACAGTTCAATTACCTTCGTCTCTACTCTGAAAATCACAACTTTGGATTGATCACCGCAGCGAAACAACCACCATTTCCAGATATACCTGTAGAGAGTCAAAAACTTAACGTCCACTTCGCTGACGTCATTTTTAACTCGTCACGTCATTCGCTTCCAGTTTGCACCAATCACGAATAGGATTAGCGTCCTTTGTTGTCATGGTAATCTTGACCACTCGTTATTACGCTTAGCTGCAGTCATTGATTTTATGTATTAATATTTTATATGTTGCCACACATATTACCTAAACTCGCCAATTAAATTGCCTAGCTTAACTTCTACCTATAATTAATAATTATACATGCATAGCAAGTGTTTAATTTGATAATCATTTAATATAACCACGACATTTAATATAACCCGGACGAGCCCCCATAGTTGTCGTATCCCGTGTAAAAGGGCACTTTATTATCCTAGTGGTTAATCGGTTGGGTTTAACTTACTCAAGAAATTCTTCCAAATTCAACGAACTCCCAGTTCTTATGAAATATATATAATATAAAGTTATTCAATATCATTCATATGCACAAACAAATAACAATCCTATTTACCTAGTGTGGCGAGTTACTTAGGAAATATTATATTTGCGCTTATCTGTCGAGTTGTATGAAACTCGAATGTCTTCGGCTCTCTATTTATGTTTCCATTAAACCTCTCTCTTGATTTATCGTCGAACGGTTTCACATTCGGCCTTTCGTTACTGAATTTCACTGGAGGCCTTAGATTACTTTCTGTGTATTTATATCCGTGCGCCTCGATATAAGACTCGGCACAGTTTAATGTGTCCTCTAGACTCATCTTGCCTCTTTCTTTGAGGAACATCTTAAGTTCATTGCTACACGTAAGGTAGAACTGATCTCTTAATAATAAGTTCTCCATTCCTTCGTAGGTTTTCTCGAATCCAGCTTGAAGTAGCCACTGCTGCATATATCTCCTCAATCTATGCACAAAATCTGTAGGTGTTTCACCTGACTCCATTTTACTCATCTTAAACTTGTTACGATATCCACCCTCTGTTAATTGGAACCTTTTTAACAGATGTCTTTTCAAACACTCGTAATCTTGTGTCTCCTCAGATGACATTCTTTGATACACCTCTAACGCTTTTCCTTCAAGATGCTTGGCTAGCATCAGAGACCAATTTTCTGTTGCTATCTCGTATGCCGTGCATGTCCTTTCAAACCTTAATAAATATGCATCCAAGCAATCTTTATTCTCATTGAATACAGGGAATTTTATATCTTTCATTCCTCTGTTATGGTTACTGTTTCCTTGATATGAACCATCACCAACCATTGTGAATGTGGCTTCACCTCTATTCTGATTACTTCTTGAATCAATTTCCCTCATCCTCAATTCACATTCAAGCTTCTTGACTTCAAGATCCATATTTCTCCTAGCTTGACATTCGGCTGCTTCACGAACTAATCTCGCCTCCTCCACCTCTCTTTCCCGTTCAAGTCTTGTCTCATTCGCACGACTTTCCCGTTCCAGTCTGGCGTCATTCGCCTCTCTTTCCCGTTCAAGCCTAGCATCCGCTATTTTTGCTAACTCTAATTCTTGTGCTCTGGCTGCTTGTGCCTCTTCTCGTGCTCTGGCTGCCTCTTCTCGTGCTCTGGCTGCTTCCGCCATCTCTGCTTCTTTGGCTAGTCTACCTCTTTCAGCCGCTGCCTCATCTTTAAGCTTTCGATCTTCTCGTTCACGCAGTCTGTCGTCTCTTGCTTCCTGCTGTCTATCACGCACAAATGTCTTCAACTCATCACCTTCCATTCCCATCTCTTTAGCGAGTTTAACCCACTGTTCATGTTCTCCAAATGACGACATGGTCTACTTACTTGTTTACTCAGTTAACAAGTATTTCCCAATAGCTTTCGCTATACAAGAATTAAACTCTTCAAAAGATAATCTTAAATAAGATTAATAAAATGTTCCCTCTTGAAATGCGTACTCTATGGTTACGCGAGGTTAATCGTACTAAACAATTCGCATCGAGTAAACGCTTATTAATAAAGTCGTTCTTTCGCAATCGCAAAAGCGATAACTTTTAAATTATACATTTTCAATACTTGAGATTAATGTTCGTTGATATTTCGAGTGTTAGTTAAAAATCCAGTTTTAATATTCCGGAACGTAGGACCCCATAGTTGTCGTATCCCGTGTAAAAGGGCACTTTATTATCCTAGTGGTTAATCGGTTGGGTTTAACTTACTCAAGAAATTCTTCCAAATTCAACGAACTCCCAGTTCTTATGAAATATATATAATATAAAGTTATTCAATATCATTCATATGCACAAACAAATAACAATCCTATTTACCTAGTGTGGCGAGTTACTTAGGAAATATTATATTTGCGCTTATCTGTCGAGTTGTATGAAACTCGAATGTCTTCGGCTCTCTCTCCGTCGTCCGATTCTTCGCAGTCAAGAATGTTGATCAGACGGTTGAATATGCAGTCATGGAAGTGACCACACCAAACGTCTTACTCGTATCTTGCCGTGAATCAGTTGCACACGAGATGAATCATCGCATTCACCTCACAGCTCTTCTCTAGTTGACCAAACGTCCTTCGTACTTCACACGCCGATCAGCTGTTCGCTTGCCGATTCAAATTACACGATTCTTCAGTCTGTTGCCTAAGAGTTCGTCTTCTTCGCAAGTGTCTCACACTTCACACGATGATTATTATGCACTAACGCAAATTTCTCATTTAAATTGCGTTGCACTTAATGCACAATACTTTGAACTATCGGTTGATCGTCCGAACAGTTCAATTACCTTCGTCTCTACTCTGAAAAATCACAACTTTGGATTGATCACCGCAGCGAAACAACCACCATTTCCAGATATACCTGTAGAGAGTCAAAAACTTAACGTCCACTTCGCTGACGTCATTTTTAACTCGTCACGTCATTCGCTTCCAGTTTGCACCAATCACGAATAGGATTAGCGTCCTTTGTTGTCATGGTAATCTTGACCACTCGTTATTACGCTTAGCTGCAGTCATTGGTTTTATGTATTAATATTTTATATGTTGCCACACATATTACCTAAACTCGCCAATTAAATTGCCTAGCTTAACTTCTACCTATAATTAATAATTATACATGCATAGCAAGTGTTTAATTTGATAATCATTTAATATAACCACGACAAATTTTGTCGTGGTTATATTAAATGATTATCAAATTAAACACTTGCTATGCATGTATAATTATTAATTATAGGTAGAAGTTAAGCTAGGCAATTTAATTGGCGAGTTTAGGTAATATGTGTGGCAACATATAAAATATTAATACATAAAACCAATGACTGCAGCTAAGCGTAATAACGAGTGGTCAAGATTACCATGACAACAAAGGACGCTAATCCTATTCGTGATTGGTGCAAACTGGAAGCGAATGACGTGACGAGTTAAAAATGACGTCAGCGAAGTGGACGTTAAGTTTTTGACTCTCTACAGGTATATCTGGAAATGGTGGTTGTTTCGCTGCGGTGATCAATCCAAAGTTGTGATTTTTCAGAGTAGAGACGAAGGTAATTGAACTGTTCGGACGATCAACCGATAGTTCAAAGTATTGTGCATTAAGTGCAACGCAATTTAAATGAGAAATTTGCGTTAGTGCATAATAATCATCGTGTGAAGTGTGAGACACTTGCGAAGAAGACGAACTCTTAGGCAACAGACTGAAGAATCGTGTAATTTGAATCGGCAAGCGAACAGCTGATCGGCGTGTGAAGTACGAAGGACGTTTGGTCAACTAGAGAAGAGCTGTGAGGTGAATGCGATGATTCATCTCGTGTGCAACTGATTCACGGCAAGATACGAGTAAGACGTTTGGTGTGGTCACTTCCATGACTGCATATTCAACCGTCTGATCAACATTCTTGACTGCGAAGAATCGGACGACGGAGAGAGAGCCGAAGACATTCGAGTTTCATACAACTCGACAGATAAGCGCAAATATAATATTTCCTAAGTAACTCGCCACACTAGGTAAATAGGATTGTTATTTGTTTGTGCATATGAATGATATTGAATAACTTTATATTATATATATTTCATAAGAACTGGGAGTTCGTTGAATTTGGAAGAATTTCTTGAGTAAGTTAAACCCAACCGATTAACCACTAGGATAATAAAGTGCCCTTTTACACGGGATACGACAACTATGGGGTCCTACGTTCCGGAATATTAAAACTGGATTTTTAACTAACACTCGAAATATCAACGAACATTAATCTCAAGTATTGAAAATGTATAATTTAAAAGTTATCGCTTTTGCGATTGCGAAAGAACGACTTTATTAATAAGCGTTTACTCGATGCGAATTGTTTAGTACGATTAACCTCGCGTAACCATAGAGTACGCATTTCAAGAGGGAACATTTTATTAATCTTATTTAAGATTATCTTTTGAAGAGTTTAATTCTTGTATAGCGAAAGCTATTGGGAAATACTTGTTAACTGAGTAAACAAGTAAGTAGACCATGTCGTCATTTGGAGAACATGAACAGTGGGTTAAACTCGCTAAAGAGATGGGAATGGAAGGTGATGAGTTGAAGACATTTGTGCGTGATAGACAGCAGGAAGCAAGAGACGACAGACTGCGTGAACGAGAAGATCGAAAGCTTAAAGATGAGGCAGCGGCTGAAAGAGGTAGACTAGCCAAAGAAGCAGAGATGGCGGAAGCAGCCAGAGCACGAGAAGAGGCAGCCAGAGCACGAGAAGAGGCACAAGCAGCCAGAGCACAAGAATTAGAGTTAGCAAAAATAGCGGATGCTAGGCTTGAACGGGAAAGAGAGGCGAATGACGCCAGACTGGAACGGGAAAGTCGTGCGAATGAGACAAGACTTGAACGGGAAAGAGAGGTGGAGGAGGCGAGATTAGTTCGTGAAGCAGCCGAATGTCAAGCTAGGAGAAATATGGATCTTGAAGTCAAGAAGCTTGAATGTGAATTGAGGATGAGGGAAATTGATTCAAGAAGTAATCAGAATAGAGGTGAAGCCACATTCACAATGGTTGGTGATGGTTCATATCAAGGAAACAGTAACCATAACAGAGGAATGAAAGATATAAAATTCCCTGTATTCAATGAGAATAAAGATTGCTTGGATGCATATTTATTAAGGTTTGAAAGGACATGCACGGCATACGAGATAGCAACAGAAAATTGGTCTCTGATGCTAGCCAAGCATCTTGAAGGAAAAGCGTTAGAGGTGTATCAAAGAATGTCATCTGAGGAGACACAAGATTACGAGTGTTTGAAAAGACATCTGTTAAAAAGGTTCCAATTAACAGAGGGTGGATATCGTAACAAGTTTAAGATGAGTAAAATGGAGTCAGGTGAAACACCTACAGATTTTGTGCATAGATTGAGGAGATATATGCAGCAGTGGCTACTTCAAGCTGGATTCGAGAAAACCTACGAAGGAATGGAGAACTTATTATTAAGAGATCAGTTCTACCTTACGTGTAGCAATGAACTTAAGATGTTCCTCAAAGAAAGAGGCAAGATGAGTCTAGAGGACACATTAAACTGTGCCGAGTCTTATATCGAGGCGCACGGATATAAATACACAGAAAGTAATCTAAGGCCTCCAGTGAAATTCAGTAACGAAAGGCCGAATGTGAAACCGTTCGACGATAAATCAAGAGAGAGGTTTAATGGAAACATAAATAGAGAGCCGAAGACATTCGAGTTTCATACAACTCGACAGATAAGCGCAAATATAATATTTCCTAAGTAACTCGCCACACTAGGTAAATAGGATTGTTATTTGTTTGTGCATATGAATGATATTGAATAACTTTATATTATATATATTTCATAAGAACTGGGAGTTCGTTGAATTTGGAAGAATTTCTTGAGTAAGTTAAACCCAACCGATTAACCACTAGGATAATAAAGTGCCCTTTTACACGGGATACGACAACTATGGGGGCTCGTCCGGGTTATATTAAATGTCGTGGTTATATTAAATGATTATCAAATTAAACACTTGCTATGCATGTATAATTATTAATTATAGGTAGAAGTTAAGCTAGGCAATTTAATTGGCGAGTTTAGGTAATATGTGTGGCAACATATAAAATATTAATACATAAAATCAATGACTGCAGCTAAGCGTAATAACGAGTGGTCAAGATTACCATGACAACAAAGGACGCTAATCCTATTCGTGATTGGTGCAAACTGGAAGCGAATGACGTGACGAGTTAAAAATGACGTCAGCGAAGTGGACGTTAAGTTTTTGACTCTCTACAGGTATATCTGGAAATGGTGGTTGTTTCGCTGCGGTGATCAATCCAAAGTTGTGATTTTCAGAGTAGAGACGAAGGTAATTGAACTGTTCGGACGATCAACCGATAGTTCAAAGTATTGTGCATTAAGTGCAACGCAATTTAAATGAGAAATTTGCGTTAGTGCATAATAATCATCGTGTGAAGTGTGAGACACTTGCGAAGAAGACGAACTCTTAGCAACAGACTGAAGAGTCGTGTAATTTGAATCGGCAAGCGAACAGCTGATCGGCGTGTGAAGTACGAAGGACGTTTGGTCAACTGGAGAAGAGCTGTGAGGTGAATGCGATGATTCATCTCGTGTGCAACTGATTCACGGCAAGATACGAGTAAGACGTTTGGTGTGGTCACTTCCATGACTGCATATTCAACCGTCTGATCAACATTCTTGACTGCGAAGAATCGGACGACGGAGAGAGCCGAAGACATTCGAGTTTCATACAACTCGACAGATAAGCGCAAATATAATATTTCCTAAGTAACTCGCCACACTAGGTAAATAGGATTGTTATTTGTTTGTACATATGAATGATATTGAATAACTTTATATTATATATATTTCATAAGAACTGGGAGTTCGTTGAATTTGGAAGAATTTCTTGAGTAAGTTAAACCCAACCGATTAACCACTAGGATAATAAAGTGCCCTTTTACACGGGATACGACAACTATGGGGTCCTACGTTCCGGAATATTAAAACTGGATTTTTAACTAACACTCGAAATATCAACGAACAATAATCTCAAGTATTGAAAATGTATAGTTTTAAAGTTATCGCTTTTGCGATTGCGAAAGAACGACTTTATTAATAAGCGTTTACTCGATGCGAATTGTTTAGTATACGATTAACCTCGCGTAACCATAGAGTACGCATTTCAAGAGGGAACATTTTATTAATCTTATTAATTTTAAGATTATCTTTTGGAAGAATTTAATTCTTGTAGAGCGAAAGCTATTGGAATTTGGAAATACTTGTTAACTGAGTAAACAAGTAAGTAGACCATGTCGTCACTTGGAGAACATGAACAGTGGGTTAAACTCGCTAAAGAGATGGGAATGGAAGGTGATGAGTTGAAGACGTTTGTGCGTGATAGACAGCAGGAAGCAAGAGACGACAGACTGCGTGAACAAGAAGAGGCAGCCAGAGCACAAGAAGAGGCACAAGCAGCCAGAGC
>CAMAOG010000134.1:0-33425 GCA_945859605.1 Lumbricus rubellus | reverse complement strand
ACAGCATGCTCAGACAATGGCTACAAAGGATCCAAAAATGATCGCAATCTTGCTTGTAGGGACACTCGCAGAAAGAAAAATTACGAAATAAATTGAAGACGGAACAAAAATTATGCACACTTGAAAAGGTGTGGCTCCAGTGGGGCCACTCCGGCCATGGTCCCCCAGTTAACAATGCCATGGGACGTGGCCCCATTTTGTTTGAGATTAGCAATACGAATACTGGTGTCATGGAATATTGCCCCCGCCCCCATTAAAAATAATTGCATGGGTCGTGCCCTCTCCCCGTTCGGTTTTCGGCCGGAGGACTAAGAAAGGTCATCAACTTTTTTGGCGTATGAAAATATACTTTTTTCCTCAGCCAAAGACCAATGACTATAAAAAGTCATCACCTTTTTTGGCGACCACTGACGAAATGTTTCCCTGTCCCAAGATCAAAGATTTTGCCCCAACCCCTTCGAACAGTTCTGGATCCGCCACTGCACTGGAAAACAGCAGGATTGACTATGGAAGCACTACATTATCATATTAATGTAAAAGTTTAACCACGATCTTAACTAAAAAACTAAATCAAATGCGGATAGTACTGGTTTTAATTTAAAAAGGCAATGAATCATCAAATCTTTGCATTCAGGATCAACTGGTCCAGCTCTCGTGCAGCTCTCAATCTAACCAATCTGTATTTTATAAATAAAGACTTAATAAACGAACCGATATATTGAAAATAACAGCGAAAAACCAATAAAACAACTATATGCTAATAATGTACATGTACGATAGTCACCATACTATAATTTTGATCAATTTTATAATTGTTTTATATAGATAGCCTACACTACAATGACTACAGTAGCCTATGTATTGTTGTCATTGTAGGGCCCACAATGTTTATAGGCTACGTTATTCATCAGAAAGACATAATTAGGCCTATACAAAATAAAATATCCAAAAGTTCCAATGACAAAAAATCCGGGAGAATCGGAGATCAAATCCACTGTTAGACTTGCTTTAGCACATCAATACACTATTCCAATTCAAACATTGGCCGAATATTATCTGTTTCGGACATGAAAAACTGTGATTAGTTCAGATAGATAAATATATTATTTAGATAAATTTAGGTTCTCATAATTATTTGAATCTGAAAGTTTGATGAATTGCTGAGATAGAACACGATGAAGGCAAAATTATTTATTTCCAAAATTCCTTTCTCAACGTTTCCGACATGAGACATGAGTTGCCTTTCTGCATTCATTTCACTCGCGTGCAAAATCATTTCTCCATATTTATATGAGAGTATATTTCATGACAACAAATCATTGATTCAAACCAACAACCTTTCAGCTCGGTGCTGCATACAAAACATTACAGCGCAACTGCGCATTGTAAAGAAAACAATAGGCCTGTCTATAATATATTTTGATATAGACCTATATGTAAATTTATAGATCTATAGAATATATATATATATATACATAATTATTATACACAAGTCATCACTTATTAACTACGGAAAATTAAGCGAACGTACAACTGTCCATAATTAAAAATTATTTGTGCAACCAAAACTCAACTGTTTGAATAATTTTTTTAGCTTGGTGATCACCTCTTTGTGTAGATTCGTAATCGGAAATCAC
Organism: Lumbricus rubellus; assembly: GCA_945859605.1. NCBI lineage: Eukaryota > Metazoa > Annelida > Clitellata > Crassiclitellata > Lumbricidae > Lumbricus > Lumbricus rubellus. Next base: position 31,788 of record CAMAOG010000134.1, on the reverse strand, counting down.
TCTTCTGCCTGCATCAAATTCCATCCAACTCCATATGCAGTATGCACTCTATAAATTAGGCTATACAGAAAAGTGCGTTGTGTGATTAGTAAATTGATTTGATCGTCCTTCTCTTATACAAAACAAATGGAATGATGGTTCTGCAAAGCGAAATTTATATCTGCAAAAAAGGTTTTTTTTCGAACAACAGTCTACGGCATGATTTAGAATTTGCATGATGTTGCGTCACAAAGAACATTGATTTTATGCGAATGCAAAATCAGAGGCTGATTTCACGGCATGAGTGCATGAAAACTGCCAACTAAATGGCGTAGGCTATACAAGTAAAAGGTTACAATAATAACGTAGAACGCAGATACACAGAATATTTCTTTAACGTTTCGTATCTTAGAGGAAACATCTTTGAACAAGAATTCATGAGTAACAGGTATACAAACAAATGAGGACCTTATATTTGAAAAATTAAACTCACGCATAGGCCATTCGGATATATATATATATATATATATATATATATATATATATATATATATATATATATATATATATATATATAGTTTCATTTTTCATGTAATCATAAAAACTGGACACTGCAACAAGCCGGAGCACACAGTAAAAACACGATCAACTTTCTTCTTCGGGAGAATGTCACCATCGTCGAACCAGACATATATAGACCCGGAATATTATGCTATTTGGGTGCTCTCCAACTAAAGGTATACCTTCGTCGTAAATTTACAATTACATAGATCAATTGAGACTGGAGATTTTTGAAGAGTGGCAAAATTCTCTCTGCGGTTTAGAAACAGAAGCGTTAACCAGTGGCGCATACGTTCAGAAAAAAACTGTTGAGCACCGAGGAGGGTACCTGTATTGAATTTGATTTCTGTATCTTTGTGTATTAACATTTGGCAACAATTTGCTTGTTTTTTTTGAAGAAAAAGTTTTAAAGCAATTTATTATTTGAAATTACATGTATAGGCCTACTAGTCGGTCTTACTTTTTATGCGTCATCCTGTATATAATTATATATAAATATATATATATATATATATATATATATATAATGCAAATAAATAAATAAATATATACTCTTGAAAATATGAGTGCGTTCAAATATTATTATTATTGTGTGCATGTTCGTATGAAAGAATAGCATATAGTTATTTATGCACGTATAAATATGATTATGCAGTTTTATAATGTACATGGTTGTATGATTGTATGAGGCAAGGGTGTTAGAGTCCGAGAAAGCTTTGTTTTGTAAATAAATCATTGTAAGTGTTTGTAAACAAGGTCATCTGTAACCATTGAAGCAGTAAATATTGTATTTGCAAATAATATCTATATAGATCTATTTCCGTACAATATCTATCGTAACCACGAACCCTCTAACTCGCAAAATTATTATTTATATTTTTCATGTAGCCTATCATTTTATGCAGGATGGACATTAGTTGTAAACATAGGCATACGAGAGATTTCAGCAGTGTGGGGGCAAGATTTTACTTCTGCCCGAAAATAAAATCCGGGATAAATGACTTTGTGGGTTGGAATCTCGTGGTGGAAAATACTCATTCTTCCCCCAGAAAAAGATGACCTTTTTTAGTCATCGGGTTGAATATTCGTGAAAATTACTAGTTTTTTGCCGACAAAAAAGTTCACGATTTTTTAGTCGTCGGATTGAAATCTCGCGAAAAATACTGCTTTAAAAAAAATTCCGGGTCTGCTTGCCCGAAAAAACAGACTTGCCCGAATTTGGGGGTCATTTGCACCCCTGGACTCCCGCCTCGTAGCCTATGGTTGCAAATGTATGTAGCATATAAAAGCAATAGAAAAACTTCCTATTCCTTGCTTCAAAGCTTTTCTCAAAGACAATCTCCAGTCAACCAATAGGAAGATACTTGCCAAGTAGACCTACCTAGCAAAATTGCTTATCTTTTTTCACGTCCACATAAGCTATTTCTAGCTTTATATATATATTAGTGTGGCCCAAACTTACATTGGGAAAATATTTTTCCCAAAATATGCTGCTCCACAAGGCTGGCCTTGTTCCACTTGACTAGAAGACTGTGTGTTGAAAAAATTGAAGAGATCTGAGCATGTTTAGAGGTACCAATTTTCGAGAGCTTTTATATAGGACTCACGTAAAATGTGCATATCAAATTTTAACAGGTATACATTAATGTAACATTATAAATTGACAGTAGCATCCATGAATTCCAAGGACCATCTATCTAAATCACTATCAAGATGTCATGTGTATTTAAATAAATAGATAACTGTAAGATTATATAGAAACAGAAGCTTATTTTAAGCTCTTTATGTTAGAAAACTGTTGCTGAATTGGAGGTAATTTCAAAATTTTGCCTGCCAACTTATAAACTAAAGTTTTTCGCTTGCAATTTGCTTTTAATACAATTGGATTGTTTACTTATAATTGCTCTTCATACTGCTAATTTAGGTTATTCCAGTATTTTTTACAGTAATTTGTTAAGCACTTCTTGAATATGATATGAGATTAATGTTGGTCTTTTGACTTTGTGTAATAATGGCTCATTTGACAAAAACCGCAGATATCATGGCATCATCGAGAAGCTTCCAACATTGTTGGCTCTTATGGATGCCAAGAACATTCTTTCTATGCACAAAATTTAATGGAGAAATCCTGAAGAATTTCATATTTCATTCAGAAAAGAATTAACAGTTGGTGATGTCACGAAAGTAGTAATGGTTGCTACCTTGGCAATCAGTTTTTAATCTAGGCATCTCCGAATGACATTCCCCCTACAGAAAATCCAGAGCTGTTTTTTACATGAACATATGTAACACAATTTTAAAGTGTAAAGTCTCTGCTTTAAAATGACAAACTGCATTGCACTATCATTTTCCTGTCTATAGGTTGAGTCAAAATATGATCAAACTGTTCAAATTTGGCTATGAGAAAAATGCAAAGTTTGCATAATTTTTGGAATGCAAAATTCCTTAGTAGGCTAACCATTTAAGAATTGAGTGAAATTTGAAAAAGATAAACAGGCTTCATAATAATCTAGATGGAAGTCTGGTTTGTTTAAATCATACGTCACTGCTATGCTAAGCCTTATGACAAGTTTGGCTATTCATGGCGAGGAAAATGGCAAATTTTATATTAGGAAAGTCATTGAATTATTAAAACAACAGCCAATAAAAAATTATCAAAATATCATTAAAAATAGTTCACAAATTATTGTTTAAATGTCATTAAACAATAATTATTTATAATTTCATCAAACAATAAAAAAGAGCCTTTTCACATGTTGTTCATTAGATATAGGCTATCTAGGAAGCACGTGTTGCGACATAGGCCTAGTTTGGGGCTATCATGGAATGCCTGGACAAGAAATCTCTAATGGATATAGGTGTATGTCACAAAAAGATCTCTTTAAAAACTGTTTGACCTTCTTACTACTCAGGGTCAAGAATTAGCCAAAGCCTGCCTATCGAGCTTAAATCCAAATTTTAAGAATGACTAAGAAATGTAGGCTATCTAAAATGTCTCATGTTATATTTCATATTCAATTTTTGTGAGACTCATTGATTCCACATTAGCTTAATAGCTTTAATAGAGTGGTTTAAAAGACACATTTTGACGACAATGTTTGTTTAAAGCTGACAATTGCACGCCTCTTTGGAGTATCATGGTCGAAAAGCGATTTTTTTGAAATTTTTGATGCTTAATTAAAATCTTTCAGAAAATTGGTACCAGTAAACATTGCTCAATTTTGTTGAAACTTGGCAAATAAATCACTAATAGCATATGGAACAAGGGCAGCCTTGTGGAGAATTGAATTTCCAACTTTTATATTTCTGGGCCACCCTAATATATATATATATATATATATATATATATATATATATATAACTGGATAGGACATGTACTGACAAGCAACTCCTTGCAAAGAGACATTGTGGAAGGCAAAATGGAAGGGAAGAGGGGAAGAGGAAGACCTAGGGAAAAGTTCTTAGACTGGATGATGGAGGATGGATATGGGAAACTAAAAGAAAAAGCACAACATCGAGAAGACTGGCGTCGTTGGGCATCTGGACCTGCCGAGAGGCAGCTTACCTAAAGAAGAAGAAGAAGAAGAAGAAGAAGAATATAGATCTATAGCTAATATATATGAGTGCGTTCAAATATTTTTTTGCCCCGAGGTATTTATAATCTCTCAGGGACTTTATTGTTATCTATTGATTTAGCTCAAGACCTTGCTCATGAAGTGTATGAATAGGCCACGCATTTTGTCTGTCTTTGACACCTTCGAAATTTTAGTATTTTATATATTTCAAATTTCATAGTTTTTTCAATTTATTAATCTAAAAAATCTTTATTTATCAACTTCATAATCATCTTGCTAATTATGTCACAGTGACGTGCACCTAAGATGTTTGGCCCTATGCATGTTTCTTTGATATCTTAATTATATTAATAATGATTAGCTGGCGATATAAAGTTTATTTGAAAGCAATGCTTTAGTTGCCACTAAAAATAATGGTTTTTTGCTTATTTTTTAGTGGTTAAATTTGTATTCGTCAAAGGTATGGAGTGGACTCATTTAAAGTAATCTAACTTTTGTTCTTTTTGCAGTGTTTTAGTGAAATGTGGCTGATTTACACTGGTTTGAATTACACTTAAGCTTTAAAATTTGTTTCAAAATTCTTAGGCCTGCGTCTGGCCAAGATATCAGCCAAAAAAGGTTTTTTTTCCCACTTTGTAAAAAAAAGAGTGCACATGCGGAGCGACAAATGGGGGCACTTAAATCTCTCTTTTTCTCTCCACACACTCTCTCTCTCTTTATAATCTATATAAATAAAAATGTAAAAAGTTTGTGTCTAATGAAAGATCTTACAAAGATCTTGACCGATTTCTTTCAAAATTTCGCCAAAACGTTCCGTTCAAATACGATCGGGTTTACAAATGCTTTTTTCTTAAAAAGCGCAATCTTTTACAACAATATTACAACAATATGATCATTTTCATTCGTTCGCTATTTCACTCATACAATTCCGCCGTCCATGGTCGCCATTTTATAATCAGCAGACGAAACTTCGCATGAGGTCGCGTGTCGTGACGTCATAATTGACTCTCGCATAATAATTTAAACCGAAACCGGCTATGTTTGCGTAATGCCTTCTTTGCAATAGCGCAATCTGTTACAACAAAAGAGAGGAGGGCAGAGTGGAGGGGGAAGTGGAAGGGGAAGGGAGGGGAGGTGGGACGGGATGAGGTAGAGGGGAGAGGGAGGGGAGGGGAGGGAAGGGGCGGGGAGGAACGGGAGGAGGTAGAGGGGAGGGAGAGGGGAGGGAGGGAAGGGGAGGGAAGGGAAGGGAAGGAGAAGAGGGAGTGGAATGAGGGATGGTTGGATGCTCTTTTCAGCCACAGCAACGCGTGGCCGGGTACGCTATATTATAATATATGTGTATATATATATACACATAGGCCTAATTATAGTCAATGAATATAATTAATCTTCTTACATTAGTATAAATCTTCTTATAGGCCTACTAATTTATGAATTATACGTCCACGAGAGCGGACAAGGTTCTGGGGCACAGAGAACTCTTTTTCTAAGTCAGTTTTTGCAACTTTAAACCTTACATTTCTGCCGTGATGAATTTGGGAGCTTAAATTTACTCAGAAGTTTGATTGAAAAGGCCTTAAATAAATTACTGAATAAAAACAAATATAAACAAAAATAATGAATGGCTGAATGAATAAAAGAACAAGTAAAGAGGACATAGACGTATAGTCGGCGAGAAATAAAAAAAAGCTAGAAGAAATTGGGGACAAGCCAGTTTTATACTTTTTAGTTAGGTAATATTGTGTAGTATAACATACTAAAACCTACAAAGCGAATGTTATTAGGAAAATTTACAAATTAACAAAAAGTAGCGCACTATATTACGCACAATTTAGGCTGTAATTTCGTGTACAGTGGGCGGATGTGCACAATCCTGGTGTCTGTTGTCCGTGTTTAGTGGGTCAGATAATCGAACGGTATTGATATTAAGGGGCCATTCCACGTGTTTTACAAGATCGACATGCATAACTAAATTGAAAATATGCAGGGGCGAGCCATGAAAAAAATTCGGGAGTTCCATATTATTCCGGGTTTTTCAACTTTTTCCAATGGTCTTGGACGCAAAATACACAGAACTAGTTCTTTTAAATTAGAATTTTTATTTGTGTTTGAAACATCCAAACCACCTCCTAAACGGGGGAGGGTTAAGAAAAAAATATATGTAGGCCTAATATATTGACGGGCTGAACGAGCCCTTAGATTAAGATTTTTAAACAACTTTTAATTAACAATACTTACTTAAATAGCCCAATATGAAACAGGTGTTCACAAGCACTCATCCAGCAAGCACTTGTCAGCAGAGTGAAGAAGTTCTTACACTGATACTGTGTCAGCACTTAGATACTGTCTCTTGCTATCTAAGCTAATAGACCTAAATGTCCTCATCCATTACCCTGCTTGCAAATATTAAAATAGCCCTTAAACTAAGAATACAATATACACAGTGGCGGTTCTACCGGGGGGGGCTGGGGGGGCTGTAGCCCCCCCAGATGGAAAGTTAGCCCCCCTAGATTTTCCTAGCCCCCTAAGCACATATTAGCCCCCCCAGTTTAACGTTTAGTTGGTTAAACAATACATTGCCTGTTGGTAACAAGGCCTCCCAATCCCTTTTAAGGGCACTTTCCATAGATCAAGTGACTTGAATGATTTTCATCTGCTATATACATGTTTCGCTGATGCTTCTCTCTAAAGCTTGGGTCCTGTAACATAGGCTACATAGCAAGTAATATCACAGATTCCATGTAGGGCCTACTCCTGAACTGTTTCTCCAATCAGAGTGCTTGCTCAAATACTGGCACATGTCTATCTCTACTGATAGCTGTCCTGTGACTACGAAGACCCATGGGTGTTCAGGAAGATTAAAGTGATGAACAGATAACTGCTAGTGCGGCCCTGCGGCCGAGATTGGGCACGACCTGAATTCAGAGGGTCGTGGGTTGAGCCATTCCCCAGCACCTGATGACCTTGTATACTGGGGTGACACCAGCTTCATTAGCAGAGGAAGACGGCGGGGAGGGCAGCAGGCCATGGGTGCGCCAGCATCAGCAGCATGGATGGCCAGACAAGGAGGGCAGGCTAGGTCTCAGTACCGTGTGCAGTGTACACGTTGTGCAATAGTGTATACTGTATAATTATTATGTGCAATTGTGTACACTGTACAGTGTGTACTAGAATCCGTTTGGAGCACGCACATACGTTCATTATTATAAATGGATGAATTCATTATGGGAACAAAAAGAGAAAAGCTGAAGAGTTAAGGATGAAGTTTTCGACAGCATTGATAATCCTACGGCAGGTATGTAAACTGGAGGGGCAATTCAATTGGCAAACACGATGATTTCTAGCAAGAGCTTGAAAAATGTAAAACAAGAAATTAAGAAAGTGAGCATTTTCCAAAAAGGTTTCTAACTAATTGTCAATAATATTTCTCAGTTTCATTATGTATCATTGGTATTATTAAGTGCTTTCTGGCTAAGAAGTTGCTTAGAAACCAAAAAATGTAATGTAATGACAGCAAAGGTAGGAGTTAAATTGTTAAAAGGTGTAACTTTTCAGGGTCAAGTGACCTCTTGCTCCTATGTGGGGGCTCAAAATTTCTAACTTGAGAATGGCATTCATGTTTTTTTTCTAGGAAGCCCCATTTTATTCTTCATTTTTTCGCGTTTTCTAGTTTTTTATGTATTTGTTTTATGCAACCTGTACCTTTAGCCTAATGTCTGACAGAGAATTATGCTATAAATTTATTTATTCTTTAATTCCCTTAATTCATTTGTAATTTATAAATCATTCTTATTAATTTTAGGCCTATGGAATGTCAGTCAGATAATATTAATTTTCATGTCAATAGAATGCTGTAACGGGCAACCGGGGTCAATAGACTCAGCAGTATCAAGATATAGACCTTGGGGAGGGAGGGGCAAAAACAACTTTTAGCCCCCCCAGTTCAAAAACTCTAGAACCGCCACTGAATATACAGACAGTCGTGGCACAAGCTATAGGCTACAATTTAGACAGGTCGTGTCAAGCAGTTCTTCATAGCAGTTATTCAGTAGGTCAAGGAAATTAAATGTAAAAAAGGGCTAAAAGTTCCAAGCAGGTCGTAAGGCAGGTCATGAGCAAAATTGGCAGGTCAAATACGGTCATGAAAATAATTATGTCCATAGATACAATGGAAAACAGTAGGCCTAGTTGGTGTGTTCTGGTTGCATGAGAGTGGTAATTAAGTTTGTAGCATTCATAAATGCACAGGATGCTTAATTAGTGTCCACATTGTACAGAGAGTGATGCACTATTAAAGCACAGAATATGACAATTATAGGCCTTTAGAGATAGTTATGCTACTTTGCTACACTATATAGATCTATGACAGTCAAACATTCCACCTATAAACCAACATTTAAACATAAACATGCCATATATCGATATAAGACAGTTGTAAATATAGAAATCATGATTCATTAATTACAGCAGCATGTACAAAAAATTAAAATAAACCAGAACAAAGCAGATTGATTTTTAAAAAAGTGCAAGACAACCTAATTCTTTTTTCTTAATACATATGTAGGCCCATATCTATAGGAGCACACAACTGAAATTATAATTATGGTTTCAATGGAATGAGGTAATAGGTTTGGATGGAATTAAGTAACTGTTAGGGTTGCGTGAGTCCCAATGGAGTTTAATGTTGGAAAGCCAAAAGGATGGAGCAGAGGATCCTGCAGGTGATCCTTTTGTCATGATGGATATCATATCTCTGTTTCATTGTGGTTTCCATTGGATCTAGATGGGAGATGTAATGCATGCCCGGTTTGTTGGAAAAATTGTGGTTTATTTGATGAACATAGTCTTTCAGGATGTCACGTAGAAGAGAGAAAATTGAAATGCCAAGGATGAAACGCATTCCAATTTTTGTGTGTAAATTGGAACTGGAGTCTGGCTACATGTTTATGTCGGAAACGTGCAATTTAATCATATAATTTTTGTGAAATTTGTTACATAAGCGTTTAAAGTTAATTCGGCCTTAGATTACATAAAATTGTCAGGAACTGATACGATTTTAACTGGTATTTAACCTGTTAACAATGTGTAGCATTTTTGTAGCAATATGTAATTGAGTTAAGCGATAATTTGCTTCACTATGCTATTGATGTCTGCAGAAATGTCTGTAATAGGGGCGGAATCCACAGCTTAGCCAAACTTCTGTTATGGATGCTGGCGATATTTTCATGGTCAAACTGTGCATCACGTATTTTGCCTCACAATAGTGCACAAGTCACAAAAGTTTGCCTCCATTGACTGTCATGAACTCATGATGTATGAAATACTTGCAGCACATCATCTCTATCTCTAACCCCAACTGCTGCTGCCACTGTTGTCCATGCCTTTGTGGTCTCTCACATCGACTTTTGAAGTTCCCTCCTTTGGGGGTTCCCGGTGATCCAGATCGGGTGTCTTGAGCAGGTTCTGCGCACAGCAGCATGTCTTATAGGTCATATCCAATGTACTCCACTGGCTTTCTATTACACATCGAATAACCTATAGGGTGTCTGCATTAGTTTGCGCTGTATGGAGGGTCTGGCTCTCATGTACCTGCAAGAGCTCTGCTGTCCTACCTCTGGTGTCCAGCGGCGATCTGACCCAGTGTTATTTTACTTCACAAAATAATTTCTATTTCAGTTTCAGTTCAGTTCGGCTGGAAGTAATTTCAGTTTCAGTTCAGTTTCAGTTCTCAAATAATTTCAGTTCAACTTCAACTTCGAGTTCTTAAATAATTTCAGTTCAAGTTACAGTTCTTAAATAATTTCAGTTCAGGTTACCATTCTTAATTAATCTTACATCGAGTTCATTCAACGTATTTACTTGAAGTTGAAGGTCTATCAACGTAGTTACACTAGTACACTAGTACAGGATACTAACTACTCACTGCAAAGTGCAGTATTTAATTTCAGAAAAACTCTCATTTCCAGAGAACTGTTCATCCTGTTGCATCTTCCAGCAGTTAAAAGTCCACAAAGAGAAAAAATTCTCTCAACAAAAGCTTGAGACGCAGGAGCATGGATGAGGTCCTCTGCAATTGGTCCAAGTGCACTGTATGTAGGACGCATCCCCCAAAACTCAGCCGCAGGAACTTTATTCTGGCTATCACCTACTTCAGCCAAATACCTCTTCAACTGTCCCGGGACAGTATCAACACATTCCGAGGCAGAGGCATTCAATGGGGTGGAACTATTTTGTATCTTTGCTGCGAGTCATAAATGTGTATAATTTCCGTTCGGATTTTAATTATCGTTACAGTTTTTATTCAGTTCGGCATCATTTATTTCCGTTTCCGTTCAGTTTTCGTTCTTAGAATATTTTCAGTTATCGTTATACTTATCGTTAACGGAATGGATTATTTTCAGTTCGACTTATCGTTTCCGTTAACGAATATAACACTGATCTGACCTCCGATCAGCTGAGCTCTTGGCCCCTCGCTCACGGACTACCATAATGTACCAGTGCTATTTCTCAGTGGCTGGTCCTAGAACCTGGAGTTGGCTCCCTGTTTCATTCCGCCTTGTGCCTAGAGGTTACATCTTTTCTCGCTTAAAACCTGCCTTATTTAGCCGTTGTTAGACTAGGAGTGCTTCTGAGTAAGTTACCGTGACAGTGAGCTATGTAAAAAGTCAATAATAATCCGGTTCACCGCTACCAGCTTACTCTTATGCAGTTCGCAATGTCGATCACTATAATTGACTATTTTGCAGTGTTCATGAACCTTAACTATGCCTAGATGTCTAGCCATGTATTGGTTTATAGCGCTATCATCACGCCGAATACTAGCTTTCTGAGAAGGGATTCATTCCTCTTGCTTACGCAAATGCAGTCACGATAATCGCTAGTCGAAGAACTAGTAACAGAACGGCAAATAACGCATTTATCCTCGCATAGCTCAGCCGTATCTGCCCGATTCGCCCGCCATTATCGCTCAACTCAATTACAAATTGCTACAAAAATCCTACACAACGTTAACAGGTTAAACTACCCGATAAAATCGAAGCAGTTCCTAACAATTTTACGTAATCTAAAGCTGAACTAACTTTAAACGCGAATGAAACGAACAAATTTCACAAAATTATACTAATAAATTGCACGTTGCCGACGTAAACATGCAACGAAAGACTGTAACTGCCTTCTTACGCCATGGTAACTCCTACTCAGAAAAGACTGCGCAGGGTCTAAATGCGCCAAACAAATAGTCCCAACTTTAAGTTCAAATTTCACATTTTGCTAAGTGTAGGTTCACTGTAGGTTTTTATGGGAATGTAACTAGAACATACTTAACCCGTTGCCAAAATATTGGCTTGTCCCGAATTTCTTCCAGCTTTAGATATTTTGATTTTAATTCCGGCCTACTAGTAAAGTTTGTGTTGTCTGTTTGTTTGCCCAATTATGTGCAGGAGTTGGCAGAATTAAAACTAATCAGCTATTATTAACTATTATACAAAAGAGCAAGTAATCAATGAAAGGCCTACTGCAGAATCCCAATGCAATAGATGGAAAATGTTAAACGCGAGCAACAAAATGTAATTTGTGACCCGCTATATGATAAGGTACCATAAGTCGGGGTACAGTTTCCCCAGAAATCGCGCATAAAGACGTGAAGGGAAAAATTTTTTTTTTTGTTCATTGCATATAATTTTCAAACAACGCAGGTGTTAAGCTGTTTAGATACTAAATGCTAGTGAAAATATATACATTAGGCCATAGAATTGAACAGTTACAGAAAGTATGATTTTTAATTGCAAGAAGCGGGCACCAAAAAAATTAAATATTTTGTTCACATGTATGTATACGCGAGATCCAGATATTTAATTCAATATCACCGCTGAATAGTTACACGTGTACAGTTGGTCAGGCACTAAAAGCATTCAAATTCAATGTTATACGAATAGGCTAATAGTCAGAATTCACCAACATTGCAAGAAAAACAACTTAAGTCCAAAAAACATCAGGTTCAACTCAGTCGTCTGAAACAAATGCAGCAGACAAAATAATCAAATACAACAGAGAAAGAAACTTAAACTGGTAAGTACAGTCACGATCGTTGTAAAATAAAAAAATAAAACAGCTAAGAAATTAATGATGCCATAATTATATAGACTCTACTTCGAAGAATAATTATCATAACGAAGTTTTTTGACATTACTCAGGTTGCTGATCGTGCACTAAATTGTGAGCTTAGACTATAGATTGCATAGCAGTGCACGTTTATGCCCTGCAGGGAATAATTGTTATTATGTTATGGGCCTATTATAGACATGATCTGCAGAAACGTATTGTAGGAGTGAGGTTGTTCAATATCTGAATTCATCTCGTCTATAGTTCCGGATGATAATGCTGTGGAAATGCCTAATCACTCAAGAATGCCATTATTGGTCAATTAAACTTTATTTTTAATTGATAAATTATAGCATCCTTGTCTGATTTTCACTCGTGGCAATACGAACCAAAAAGACCAGACGAAACAAAATATGATGCATGCAGCCCAAGGCATTCTGACTCTAACCGAAGAACAGAGACCAGAGAGTTAAGGAATTAGCTGTCTATGGCAGGGGTGTCAAATATTTTTTAGTGGTGGGCCAGTTGAACATCTTCCAACAAGTTAGTGGCGGGCCAGTGTGAACAACATCTTCCAACAGGTGGCGGGCCAGAGTGTCGAAGCTCATGAGCAAAATGGGGTAGTGATCTGAGAGGGAGCCCCGGGCTTGGTCAGCCAATTCTCAGAAAATTTTTAATGGCGGCCTATACATTAATTGCTTCAAAAGACCGCAGTGGCGGATCTAGGCTATTATTTTGGGGGGGGCGAATTCGCCTTCAGTGGAGAGTTGCTCGCGCCGAAGGCGCGAAGCCCCTTACGATTAGGGGGTTTGGGGGAGCGTCGTAAGCTCCCCCAGCGGGGTCTGGGGCGGAGCCCCAGCCGCAAACGCATTTTGCAGCATTTGAGATCAAAGGAGGCCTGTTTTGGCAATATATTTCGGGGATTATTCAATCATATAAATGTATGAAAAATTGAACATAATACGGTTCAAAAGTAAATTACGTGCATTGAAAACAAGCCACATTATTTCACATAAAAAACTTTTAATCAATATGTCTGACAATTAGTCCATCAACACACTTATACTGCACTGGTCAAAATAACAAATCATTAGTTTCAGACCAAACTGAAGTACTGAACTGTTTTAGACCAGTGTTTAATCTAGTCCCCCTTCCCTGGAAGGAATTCAGGTTTCTGGGGGGGAGACAATCGTGCGTCCGAAGGACGCTCGTGAGGCGCGTAGCGCCGAGACCGGCAGGGGGAGGGGTATGGGGTTTCCCCCTCCCCATCAGAAACTTTTTGAATATTCACATTGCAATTGGTAGCATTTTATGGTGTCATCTTATCAAAATGCCTGTACTTTTTCAGAGCTTCATCAGAAACTTTTTGAATATTCACATTGCAATTGGTAGCATTTTATGGTGTCATCTTATCAAAATGCCTGTACTTTTTCAGAGCCTCGTCAGAAACTTTTTGAATATTCACATTGCAATTGTTAGCATTTTATGGTGTCATCTTATCAAAATGCCTTTACTTTTTCAGAGCCTCATAAGAAACTTTTTGAATATCCACATTGCAATTGGTAGCATTTTATGGTGTCATCTTAACAAAATAATTGTACTTTTCAGTGCTTATAAGAGTGGACCAAGACTTCAATAAATATAAGCAACCCTTAACAAATATTTGGGTGGCTATTTCCACACTGTAATGGTACCCTTTAAGGCGCCATTTTAGCAAAATAACTCCATTAGACTATTCAGTACAGATAAAAAAGTGTTTTAGGATTCAATATATATAGGCCTATATATGATTATAAATACAATAAAAATATCTTTATGTATCGAGTTCAGCAGCTCATTTCTCCTGTTGCTGAGTTATTCTAATGAATAAATGCAGACATGAATATAATAGTAGCCCATATAAGCTGACTTTTCAGCACCATAAGCAGTTTAACTCTGTTTCCCAAGATGGTCCTGAATTGCTGACCATGCAGGACATACTTTCTGAAATCATATTTAATGGTACACAACCTACCGGTACCAAGAACTAATAAATTACCCGTACCAAATTCAGGAAGCCATGTGTAGTAATGAGGTTGTTTTTAGGTTTTACTATAATTATGTGTCCAAATAATAGGACCAAACATTTTGAAATTTTACTGTTTAAAATTTAAAGGATACCACTGGTGAGAAGCCATTCAGTTGTAGCCTACAAAAGTAGTATTTGTACAAATATTGGCAGTAAGTTATTCTCATTTTAGCAGGATTGTGTTATATATTATTATAGTATATAATAACATTTTAACCATTAACCATATAATAATTAATAATATTACAGTATATAAATATATATAATAGTTCATGTAATACGATGATGTAAACCGCAACTAAAGCTATTATCATTTTGTCAAATTTTCTGGAGGGGATGTCATATCTGTTTTTAGTTGTGAAAAATAGTGTTTATACGAATATATACAGTAAGTTATACTCATTGCAACATGATAGTATCATATATAATTATATTAATAGTAAATAATATAATTATAATCGTATAATAGTAAATAACATCACGGCATATTATAACACTTCATGTAAAACAATGATGAAAACTGTAACTAAAAACCAATATAATTTTGTCAAAATTTCCTGGGGAGGGAAATGTCAATCCTGGGGGGGAACTTCCCCCCCCAGAGACGTCTAGATTAAACACTGGTTTTGGACACTGTATTTAGGTCCCCTAACAAATTTTTCTTCTCGTTAATATGCATACCATGTACTTAAGTCATGCATAGAAATGTGAAAATAATATGGTAATAATAATTCGATCCCACAATAACTTTAGAAATTAACACTTAAAATTTCTCAACCAATCATAGGCGGCTAGGCCATAGCCTATAGTTCGATGGAGCATTTGCTCAAAGGCTTCTATGATTTAGACGACTATGGAGTATGGACCCAAAGTCAAAGAAGTCTGCAATTTCGTGCATAGGCGGAGACTTGCCGCTGAAGTTGGGGAGGACGGATTATGGATGCGTGCCCGAATGAGGCCGGTGAGGGTCGGTTAGGGTCAGTTTTTATGGTCGTGAGTGTCAGTGTGTGTCAGTGTTGGAATTACAGTAGTCTTTAGATAATTGTTGTCGTCGGATAACAGCGTCGGCTCGATCTTTTTACTTTTTATACGCCTCTTACGAGCACCGACGGACAATTGGGGGGGGCGATCGCCCCCGTCGCCCCCCCCTTGGATCCGCCACTGAAAGACCGTATGCTATATAAGTCGGGTACTATATATCTAAAACTCCGCCAAAGCCGGTCCCAAGCCCGGTTGAAAAAGGTGGAGGGTTCTGCGGTGGGTTTGCGGCCCACCCAGGCAAAAAAACAACTTGCAACAGAAACGATACAGGATGAAGACCTGTATCGCCCAGTGTGCACATAGCACGTGGACGGACTAAGGTCTAAGGGGAACTGTATCTAATCTAATCTAGTCTATAATAAAACATTTGTAAAGCGCTTTTCACAGCAGAGCTGTTCAGAAGCGCTCTCAGCGTGACAGGCTCATGAAAGAGAAATGTCTTCAAGCAGCGAAAAGATGCAGGTGAATTTCCTACCAGAATCCTGCCACGAATTCCAGAAGGAAGGTGATTCCAAATTACAGGACCAACAATAGCAAAAGCCCGATGCTGGGTTAATGAGGTTATTGATCTAGGTACAAATATTTATCAAGGCGGTCAGCAGAACGAAGAGGGTGCATGTGAAGATCTTGCAGAAAGAGACTTGCACATTAAGTCGCAAATGTATTTAGACGCTAAGCCTTGCAGGGACTTAATAACTAGGAGCAAGACCTTGTATCTGCTTCGCGCAAAGATCGGAAGCCAGTGAAGGTCATGAGTCATGTATGATCGAGATGTGCGAGCATCGAGGAAGTCGTGCGATAAGTGTATACCACTTGAGAAGGCTTAGGGCAATTAGGAGATCGTTGTCCTCCAAGGTGTTTACGATTATGGTACATGTATAATTATAATTTATGCCCTTCTCCTCAAGAAATGACAACTTAACGCCCTACTAATTGGGCTTCCTGAGGTTCGCTTGTCATCTTTGCAATCTGATCTAAATCTGCTGCTATATACATGCAAATTGCACCACGGAAAGTCATGATGATGATGATGATGATGATGACGACGACGACGACGACGACGACGACGACGACGACGACGAAGATGATGATGATGATGATGATGATGATGATGATGATGATGATGATGATGATGATGATGATGACGACGACACGACGACGATGACGACGACGACGATGATGATGATGACCACGACGACGACGATGATGATGATAATGATGATGATAACGATGACGATGATGATGATGCTGCAGCTTTCCATTGCATACACCACTTCACTTGTAGCAATTGCCGCCATTTTGGTTTTCTTTTAGTGCAACATATGTGTCTTTGATTCCATTGCATGCCTACACTGTTAGAAGTAGAGGTTTTTTAAATAGTTTTTTAATGGTATTATAAAGTACTCAAGGTTTTCCAGCTGATAGAATACCTATCCGGTTTTTGTTAGCAGTAAACCGTTTCTAAACCATTTGAAATGGTTCTTGAAATTACCTTAACGGACCATCCTCGATGTTTATGCCACGCAGATTCTCCATATGTACGAGGCATTTGCAATGGGCATAGGCCTACGAATGTGGAGTCCTGTCGACATTACGGCTATATATATGTCTGGTGATTGTCCAAGCAATTTTATATTACAAATGCCACTGGTTTTTATAGATTTCTACACAACCATGCATGTATGCATGCATGCGCGCTCGGAGCTTCGCCTTTTCCCCATGCAGGACCCTTTCTCTTACTTTCTTTTCTCATCTTAAGACTGTTCTTTTTAGCCGTGCTGGAGTTGGGAGCGCCTCTGAGCAGTTTTCTTGAAGGGGCGCTATATAAATGTTCGATATGAATGAATGAATATACTTAATTTGACTCCAAATATAGTCAATTCAACCGTTGAATAACATTATTGTATTATATGTTGAGCACACATTTATGCTAGGCCCTATATAAGAACGCTGGAGTTTATAGGAATTAACGTCTAGTTAAAGCTAATTATTCCACTGTTAATATGATTAAAAACAGATGAAAAGTTCTGGATGCACAGGGAATGTAAATTTGATTTCAAGACAAAATTAACGGAGGCCGGAGGTAAGGATAAGAGCATAGTATTATAATTTTAATTTTATGATTTTTATATTATGTATATATTTCAATATTGACGCGCGTTATAATATAAATGCGGCGCATAAGGGCACTCTGCGATGCGTCATAGAAATTTATTTTTACTTACTTGTTTAAGAGTAGCTTTCGTAAATTATTTTTGCAACGGAAGTTGTCTTTTCGTCTGTGATCACTGAGAGAGAAGGTACGTTTTAATGTTTTAATCTTTTTAAATCCAAATTTTTTTTGCAATGCATGTGTTGTGTGCCCATTGATTTTAGTCGGGTTATCATTATCCTCATATTCTGTCACAAAATATTAATAAACTGAACCATGTAACGACGACTATTACTAATGGCGGGAATTTGATTAATGTGACAGGAGGCCCACAGTGGTAGCCGAGTTTCAGCCTGTTACTCCATTACGGTTTGATTGAAGGCCGCAACGGCCGGCCGGAAATTTAGTAGGATGCGCGCTTAGTAACGCCGGCCCTATTTGTTTTGTGTATTCCTCGTGTATTATTTATGAATAATTATAAAACGAAATCGGCGATCTAATTTTAGCGGTGTTAACACGAGATCGGGCGACGTCGACCAATCACGTCGCGTGTCCATCGCAACAGCATCAGTATTCGAAATGGCGACCTTACCGCATCAAAAACTTTATACCTAGAATTTAAGCACGGCGAGGGTCGTTTAGGGTTAGTTTAAGTGTCGTGAGGGTGGGTTAGGGTTAGTCTTAGGGTTAGTGTTAGGGTTAGTTTTGTCCGTAGGTGGTTGAATATAGCCGAGCTCATTTTATCCAACATGTTATAAAATGAGATCGCCGATCTCATCCTAACACTGACCATTATTTAATATCTGTCATTAGTAATAATCCTTGTAACTTTATGTTGACTTTGCAGGCGTGTTTTTAAATGGAGGACGCATCGACATGGACGGAAGAGCAAGTCGGTGTATGGTTGGACCAGCACGGCTTTGGTGCTTACAAACCCAAATTCTTAGGTGAATGCTAAACATTACTGAACATTTCATTTAGTTAATTTTTCACTTATGATCATACCAGAACTGCATGATGATGTATACTTGCACGCACTGTGGCATTGTCAAAACAACACTGTATCGGTACAGTAAGCATTTAAGATTGTTTCACGAGAAATTTGCACATTTCTATGTCACGTGCAATATTGAAGGTTGCAATGATACGTTCCATAAGGTAAGGAATTTTGTTCGTCATGTGGCGGCAAAGCACAAGAATGTTCAAACTGCAGAGTCTGAATCGGTTATTGACGCCAGTGATGTGGAAAGTCTTGATAATGTTGCAATAATTACTACTGAAGAAGGTTGTGCACATGCTTGTACTACGGAAATTCTTGATGATCAGAAATGTACACTTGCCTCGCTTGACCAGACGGTAAGTGACCTTGAAAAGCACATGGCCTTCTCTATTCTTAAATTGAGAGAAAAACACATTCTGCCAGTGTGTGTACAACAAGATATTATTGACGAAATGCAGTTATTGGTTTCACAATTGCATGACACATACAAGTCAGTTTTCTTAACTGTTTGTGTGGCGTGTCGGGTCGAAAGAGGAAATCTGAGGTCATCCTGGATGATTCTGATACAGCCCCTTCACCAAAAGTCCCACGTTTCAAAGTAAGCAAGTACTTAGATGTTCGCTGACGGTAAAAAAGAGCTTCCTGGTTACTTCACTTACTTTGTTACTGAATGCCAGTTGATCCTTTTTCTTCAACCTATTGCCTGCTTTAAACATGCCCGTCCATCTGTTTTGTGCTAGGTCTCGGAAGTGGAGCTGTCCCTCGCCGGTGAGGACCAGCGGTCCATCGACAAGAACGTTGCGGCTATTGTCAGTGAGTGTAGGAAGGCACAGCCGGACAAAGCGTTGCTCACTGACAAATTGAAAAGGACCGCACGTCATCGACAGAAGATGTGCCTAGAGCAGACCACCGCGGCAGTGCTTGAGTCATTTCCGTGCCTCCGCCAACATCATTATGTTAGTGCATTCTTGTCAAGGTCTCATGCTATTGATTTTAAACCTTTTGTGTTGACCCGTTGCAGCATACGGTCCATTGGTAAACTAGGCTATGGAAACGAGAGACCCAACTTATGGTTTGAAAGTGCTATTAAGGGAACTGTTTTGCTTTCCATGATGGCCAAGTGGTTATGCGAGGCCACATCAAAATCCAAGATTTGGTACTGTTTGAACTGCAAGTGTCTAGAATAATTACTGGATTCTGCACATGTTAAAAATGCAAGTATGAAAATTACTTTGCAGCTCGTGGGTGACGCGATGAACCTCTACAACGTTGATGTCCGAGCCGTCAAACGACTCGGAGACTTCAGCGCTGCTCTGGTCATCGCTGCAAAGCAGAAGTTCCGTCGGGGCTCCGAGGCAGATTCCTTGCAGTCTATCTTGTGTGAGCACAGTCGCAGGATGGACGAGACTCTTGATGAGGAAGCTCACAAAGGTTATTTCTCACTAATTGTCATATTATTTATTGTAAAGACCTTGTTTATGATTATATTGTAGATTATAATGCCACTGCTGAATATTTACTATACTTTTTTGTCTGTGTGCTGTTATTCATAGTTACAAACACATTCTTAAGCACATTCTTTATGTACAGTTGTTATACTAATTGTAGGTGATGTAGTGTAGCAGTTAAGCTGTGGCTTCACATACAGATGTGGTCCTAGTTCAATCCAGGTGGCGTCCACTAGGCCAAGGTTCAGTCAGGCTTCCATCCTTTTTGTGGTCGTTAAAATTATTAATGAACATTATGTTGCGAGTTAAAAGGATATTTGTTGCAGGATATAAATTGGGTGATTAACTGTAACTTTATCTTGTTGTTGACAGGATTGTCGGTAATTCTGGGAGTGAGAGTCCTGGCCCTCTACCTCGCGGACAAGACCGACTCCATCTTCTTGGAGCGTGCCAAGGTATGTTGAACCATTACAGTACATATATATATAACATAATATCGAGTGTACCGGATCCGTGTTATAGCGAGTCCAATGTGGACAATTATCGATGCAGGTAATGTAATTCTCACTGTTGCTTGTTGCAATTTTAACTTTTTGTAAGTTAGTATGCAAAAAATGCATCTAAAACCATGCATCATCATCATCATGAACCATGAGCTTCATGCTCATAGGCCTCCAGTGTCAGTTTGATTCTCCTTCTCCATCCGTCTCTGTACTGCGCCATATGATACAGTCTTTGCAGAGTGTCTTGACCTCAGTCTTCTATGTCGTCTGTCCATTCTCTACGTGGTCTTCCTCTCTTGTTCTTCCCATCCATTACTCCAAACACCACTGCTTTGAGTTTCCTGTCGTCACTCATTCTAGCGATATGTCCAAACAGGCCCATTTTCCGCCTTATTGCCTTCTGCATGATTGTCTCTTTTCTTTTCTGATATAGGATTTTCAGACCTTGTTGGTTTTTACGACCTGGGAGACGCCCACTCTCCTCAGGTCAACCCTCCTCCTTTACCCGGGCTTTGGACCGGCGCGATAGGTTCCCCTCGTGGCGGAGTTGCAACCTGATTGTATTGTATTACATGTACACGACTGGTGGCGCAGAAAAGCCTGGCCCATGGTGTGTTGAGACTATAAAGAGATTAACCTTTCCCCATTGTTGAGGTTGTTGTGGCTTTTGAATTTTTTAGGGTACCAGTAATCCAGTACCATCCATCGTGTCGGTCAGTGGCAGCCAGCAGTGGACTCTGCACTTCGACAACATCGAACTGCTCGTTACGTCTTCGTACACAAAGGCGTTTGAAGCCTGGTACGCTGTGTTCTGGGTTTTTTCAGTCCATTATCCTGAGACGATGAGTCGCACCTGCCTCTTCATCGAAAAGTATTGCATGGGGTGCAAGGTTTCCGTGCCAGGCGTAGTTAGACATTTGGCGGAGAAAGTTGTTAAGTAAATATGCCGAGTGTTTTGGTTTCGGTGGAGGACGACCGACTCTGGCAATTGGAGTAACCTCCGCCATTGGTTACTTTTGCCTCTTCTACATACCTACCGACCGACTTGCGACTAATGCCTTTTTCTGCGTAGTCCTTCAACTTCGACGGCTAATTTTCAAGTTCTGAACACTAGCATTATTATTTCTGAACTCATACTGCTTTTTGGTTCCATAATGCAATTTATTTTATACATTTTTCTCAACAGAGACACTATTATTATTATTGCATTGTGTATATTGATGTACCTGTTGCTCATGTAATATACAATATTGTGAATAACAGTACTTTTTATCCGGTGATGGGAGTAACACGTTATAAAAGTAACACGTTAATGTAATATACCCGTGTAGGGCCTGGCGGCTAGAGTAGTGGGTGGAGTGGGCGCGAAAATGTCAAACACCCGTCATGTCTTTTAATATGGTCGTCAGAATTTTCGTGGAAAATTTAGGACCCCCAATATTTTTCTAGCCCCGATTTAGTCCCCCCAAAGCGAAATTCCTAGAACCGCCACTGGTTATGGTATATCACAATACCTTTTCAATTCTCCAATGGTTTTACAAGGCACTAGTTGAATACATGGTAAAATATCATTTCATGAGGTATTGAACATAACTCTATTACTACCATTTAAAAACCCAATGCAATGATTTAGTAGAATACCTTACTAAAACCATATTATAACGGTTTTGGTTTTGTAACAAACCTTTTTATTACCATCTGAAAACCTTCCCAAGTGGTATCCCATAATACCATTTGTCAATGGTATTCCAGTATACCTTAATAGGGTAGAGATAGAGACCACGGATGGAATACCATTTACATACCATATACAAAACCATTACTTCTAACAGTGTATAGAACCCTATAACATCTTAATTTGAATCGCAAAATCGTGTTTCTATCACGTATACAATACCCGACTAACAGCCTTTTGAAGCCATAGGTCGCCATATTAGCCGCCATCTTGTTTCCAGTGCAACCGCTAAAATCAAGCTCGCTAACCACCATTTTCGTTCTCAGGAGGGTCAAATTAGTTTAGAAATGCACGTTAGCAAATTATTACATGACTTGCTTCTAACAGCGTCATTTCTAAATTCCAAGCCTGGTGCCCTTTTTTCCCCGCCAAAATTAGACCACTTGCCGTGGTCCAATTTCGTGCAACTTTCACTATGTTCATCACCAGACCTAAGACACCAGAAAATCATCATAAAACGCTTTATTACAATTTTGGGGTCATTTCGTAGATTGACCCGACTGTACAACTTTTTGAAGCAATTATAGGCCGCCATTTTGGCTGCCATCTTGTTTTCTCATGCAACCGCTAAAAATCAAAGCCTGCTAACCACGATTTTCCATCGCAGGATGGTCCAAAAATGCATGTTGCATGATTTACTTCTAACAGTGTCATTTCCAAGCCTGGTCCAATTGGCGGCCATCTTTTCCCGCCAAAATTAGACCACTTGCCGTGGTCCGACTTTGTGCAACTTTTGGTATGTTCATCACCAAACCTAAGACACCAGAAATCATCATAAAACTTTTCTTGCAATTTTTTGTGGGTCATTTCGTAGATTGACTCGACTATTATAAGCCTACGTTGGCATGCAGAGGATAAAAGAATATAAGTTTCAGACATTTATATTGAACAATCTTTGTGGCTATCTCTGTAGTCTTGCGAATATTTTACACACAAAAAATAAGGGTTTAAAGCAGTTTGTCTATGACAGTTTTTGTGACTATCACTATGGTAAGGCGAATGATTTACATACAAAGAACATGCGTCCAAAACAATTTTTAAACATCTATTGGACGGTCCTTGTAACTAACTCTATCGATGCGAATATTTTCCACACAAAGAACATGGGTTCAAAATATTTTATCTACATGTAAGACACAAAGAATAAAAATTCAGAACAATTTATCTATGTGGCAGTCTTTGTGACTATTGCGAAAAGAACGTTTTGCGTAGGCCTATTATATGTTTTTTCTCTTTTAGTACAATGACGGCACACACACACACACACACACACACCCACACACACACACACACACCCACACACACACACACACACACACACACACACACACACACACACATACACACACACACACATACACACACACACACAATGTCATGACGTTGAGTCATTTTTAAAAAATTCTGCACAGACAAATAAATTATGGCCTACACGAATACTTGAACAGAACAAGGTGCATAGATATGAAAATAGTTAACCTATTTAGCCTATCATTAGGTTTAGTTTACTTTAGTTTGTCTATTAGTTATTTGGTTTTATATTTTTTGCTTTAACCCTCAAGTGACCAACTGGGGTCCCAGGGGACCCCAGCACTGTTTCGGCTCGTGCTACTTTTTTGCTTATCAATATTTTTTAACGACGTTTTATGAATTTGTCACTTAGACATCGTTCATTATTTACATCTAATTAAATCCGGTTTAACTTTTGCGGTTATTTTCTAAATATAAAATATCTGGTGGGGTCCCGCGGGACCCCAGCCTTAGGACGATTTTTCCTATGGAGCCGAACGCTATTTTATGAAAAGATATTATGGCAGCGAGAATTTATCCAGTAAGATATATTTCAAAGGAAGCAATACAGACAATTCTGGAATATAGAGTGGCGTTGGAAAACGCTATAGCACAAATAATGACCATGTCCAGGACACGATTTCGTGCATCCTGAAGTACCGGTACATGGGATTTTGCAACAAGGCAATTGAGCATAAAACACTTCATAATTATGTACCTGAAAGGCTGAACAACAAGAAAGTTGCTGCTTTCCGTTACCTAAGAAATATGTTTTCTGCTCAGTATCATTGCCAAGGAATTTCTTCCTGGTAAGCTTACAAGTCTGTGAGTGGATGAGCTTACTGTGGCAGGTGTAACTTCAGGCAGCACATAAAGTTCAAACCTGCAAACTGTGGTATCAAGATATGGTGTGCTGCAATGCTGTCACTTCATAACCCTTGATTATACTCGGGCAGTGACAGAGGGAACAGCGTGAGACAATTAGGTCAAGAGTTGTGAAACAACTGGTATCGTATCACCAGTCACCATGGCGACACAGTGGCAGAAACGTTGTACCGGATAAATGTTTTCATATAGGGAATGAAGGCCAGGGTTGGGGTGCCAGGTTTGCTTGGATTTCATGACCAACCTACTCTTGTAGGTTATCATTTATTCCTAAACCAGGCAGAGCTTTGCTGGTTATATTCACTCTGCAGCACGATGCCACCACTTATGCCTAGATGAACAACAAGCCAGAAGTAACCCTCCATTATAATGGAACCAAAAGTGGTGTTGACAATTATTATTTATCACCTGGCCATTGTAATGCGCACCGCAAGAAGATATAAGTCAACCGTTGGTCTATGACGATTTTTTTCAACATCCTCGAATCACTGGAATTGCTTCTTACAATATGTGTCTCAGCAATAATCCAGATAGAAAGATCTCGCAGAGTTCATGGCGTCGACGTACCTTCTTGACCGTAATTGGATATGACATGGTAACACCTCACGTGGCATAGCAAGCAGTGATTCATACAAACTAAGCACCAATCAGAGCTGCGATAAGAACTGTGGAGTAGAAATTCAATCCCGGCGGCCAGGGTCAAGTTTGACGTGAAACTCCGATTCAGTGTTCGCGCAGTAGTCGGGAGCACTTCTGAGTAGTTTCAATTGACGCTGAGTATAGAGCATTAATCTGGCCGATTAATTATAAGATAGTAATAAATGCCCCCAAAAATCGCTGTTTAGGGACCTTTTGCTCAGCGCTTCGACGTGAAACTCCGATTCAGTGTCCGCGCAGTAGTCGGGTGCGCTTCTGAGTAGTTTCAATTGACGCTGAATAAAGCATTAGTCTGGCCGATTATATTATTAGATCTTAATAAATACCCAAAAAATCGCTCAGTGTAGGGACCTTTTGCGCAGCGCTTCGACGTGAAACTCCGATTCGGTGTCCGCGCAGTAATCGGGAGCGCTTCTGAGTAGTTATTATGATGAGCGCTATAACAAGTACACATCAAACAAACAATAAACTGCCATAACTTGAACTATGGCAACATAAAATGAAGTTTCTGCAAGCTAATAAAGCACTGAACCTGTTATCGACTATTGGGGTCCCACGGGACCCCAGTTGGTCATATTAAGGAGTAAAATATGTTGGTCGCATGAGGGTTAACCTAATCCATTGTCAAAACGTGTCTTTTGTTGAATGCATAATGAATAGCTCCACACCTTGATTTTGAATCTGTTTCATTGGATACATTATTTGTGTGTGTGTGTGTGTGTGTGTGTGTGTGTGTGTGTGTGTGTGTGCGTGCGCGCGCGTGTGATGGACATCTAAGGAGTATTCGCTTTTGTCATTGCAAATTGATCACTGCGAAGATAATTATTATGGTTTAAATTTTTGTCCATTCATTCCTTCAATTCGAGAATTTACATAGCGCCTTTTCAAGAGATCGTTTTTGTCATTGCTCAGAGGCGCCCCCAGCCCAGCCACAGCTGAAAAAGTATTTATATTACCAATACGTATGCATGGAATTGTGTGCCGATCGCTGATAATATTAGAGAAAAGTTGTTTGTCTGAGTTGTAAAATAAGTTTTATACTTGAAGCCATTGTGAAATCTGGAAAGAAATTATTAAGAATCTCACGTAAGTACAATTATTGTCAGTTATTGCTAAATCTGCAATACAAAGGATTTCACGTATGCAATCTTCTTCTTCGCGTATGCTATTGCTCCAGGTCTTGTCAGAGCGTGGACCGGGATTCTGATGAATTCGGTCAGCTGGTGGCATCCTTAGTTTCCCCAAAGGTACTCACAGGGAGGGCGTTAGAGATCTTGCGTGGTCGAGTGGGTTGTAGCCCGCTCGCCGCGCCGGCGACCCGGGTTCGATTCCCGGACAGAGATTAATTTCTCGGATCTTTACTGCGGGTGACTCGGTCGCAATATAAACGTGGAGTGTGAGGTTGTACTCTGCCTCCGACACTAATCATCATAGATATGAAACAGTGTCGTTAAGCCCGAATACAACAGGGAGGGCGCACCTGGATTGACCCAGGCTTCGTGAACGCGGATGCCATCCTCCCCACATATGCAATTAGGCTATACGAAGAGGTTACTGTCGGATTCATTCAAACGAACTGCAACTATGCACACAAAATCCTTTTCGGTGCTGGTCTTGAGTCGGCTCACACAGGACCTAAAAGTATGTCTGCTACCAGAGACTCCTACTGAAGCAACTTTTTTTATTCAACTCAAAAATTGTTCTTCTTTTTGCCATGCTAGAAGCGAGAGTGCTTCTGACCTTGAAGAAGAGCTATATGAAATTTGAAATTAATGTTTTGTTAAAACTGGCGATAAGTGATATTTGTTATTTTTTAGTTATTTAATAGCGAGAAATAACACATTTGTAAACATAGTCAATTAGTCATGATGGGCAATTATGGTGGAAAAATACTCAAGTGGGAGTTTAGATCTTCTATAATCTATAGACTGTTTGTCATTTTACTGTTGAAATAATTATGCACATTATGCAGTATGAGAATTATAAAAAAAATAACTGGGCGCGGTCAGATGTACATGTAGACTTTGGATGGATAATGATGACTTTACCATGGAGTAGGCTACAAAGAGGGGGGATAGAACCCCACAAAACCCCCGGCCATTCTCTCACTGGAAATATGTACAGAGACGACTCCCATTATGTCACCGTCCTCTTATGACTGTTTGTATATAATGCATCGATATTGTCCATTGTTTGCAATTGCAGTGGCCAGTTACTTGTTTTAAAACTTGCCAATTAACATAAACCTCCAGTCGTAATTTTTACACGAACGTCTATTCTATATATAATTATGACATGTAAAAATGAAGATGTAAGCCTAATAAAACTTTAAAGCAACAGATGAGAATACCTGCTTATATATAAAAATAATATTAAACTTATATTTTATTCATCTTATTTACTCGCACGCAAGCACCCATAACGCTCATATATAATATATATATAATTATATATACATATGATATGTTACATATATATACATGACAAGAATTGTAATATATATATATAGGCTATATATATATACATGATATAGATATATATATATATATACATGATATAGGGGGTGCTCGATAGTACAGCGGTTAGCGCGCTGGACTGTCGACCGAAAGGTCGGGGGTTCAAATCCCCGCCGGGGCAGAAATTTGCAACGAGATTTCTGTTCCACAAGCACCCCCTAGCCGACTCAGCTATGATGAGTACACTGACCTCACGGTCAGTGGATGATGAGACGGCGAGGGAGAGGATTGGCCACCGCCCTCATATGCCGAGGCCTTGAAAATGAAGGCGCTAACACTTCATCCCCATTGGCTAGCCCTCCGGGCTAGCTAGACGGGATATCATCATCATACATGATATAGGCCTATAAAAAACTTCTCACGGTCCATGCACTAAAATTTAGTAGTTCAATCTCACAACAACTTCAGAACCAGTGTTCGTAAATGCATATATATATATATATATATATATGTGTGTGTGTGTGTGTGTGCATGCATGTACATATATATATATAATATATATATATATATGCAACATGCATGCATGCACAAATACTGGTTATGAAATTGTTGTATATATATATATATATACATATATGCACATGCATGCATACATGAAAGCATATAATAGACATACTGAAATATGTTCATATATATATATATATATATATATATAAATTATATATATATATATGCGCACGCATACACATATAACCTAGCATCTAGTGCATAATAAATTAATTATCATATCATATGCAACTGTCGCCAATGTGCACAAATACACATGTTATAAAATGATACTAACACCGTGCAATGAAATAACCGATTATTAATTAGTATAATTATATTAAATGCCTATTCATCACACTACCAGTTCAATTATAAATTACGGTAGATAAAATGCTGTGGTGTGAATCCATGTAATGATCAAAATATTATATTATATATATATGTTGCAATTTATTGATAAAATCTTATGTTATCTTTGCTTCATTTAACCCTCAGGCTACCAAGCTTTTTTGTAACACTGACTACCAAGAAAGGGGGTGGTTACCACCCCCTGGATTTTGGGTTTGGTTTCTGATATCATAACTTGTAATACACAAATGGATTCAGCATTCATTTCTGCACAAAATGGTATATTTAGGTTTAAAATATATGAATGCACCTCGAAATTATGAATTTTTTCCCATGAGCACCCGAAGATTGCACAAAACGTGTACTTATGCATAAGTCAAATGTTGGATTCTGTGTGTGTGTGAACATGAGTCATGTATACAAGAATAGTTTATATATAATAAAGTCAAATATTCAACTATAAAAACTAGTTATAAGTCTTTTTTAGGTACAATCAAAAGAAAAAACATGCATATCTATCAACAATCAATATGAAACAACGAAATTATGCCATTGTCGCGGTTTGCGTCGCAAAAAATCGACATTTTCCCACATTTTAATTTATTTTGAGCCCTTCGATTCATCAAAAGACAACTTAATTGGTATGAAAAAATAGCCCTAAATCCCCTCTATAAAATTGCAAAATTTATTTCTCTTAAAAAATAAATCTTGAATATGTTGTAATAGAAAAGACATGTAAATTTTACGGAAATGAAACACCTTTATATATATTTTATTTTACTTGAGCACTTTGATTGTCAAAAGACAACTAAGTGACCATCCAAATGTAGCCCCACATGCCCTCTATAGAATGGTATAACTCACTTCTCTTAATGTTAATTGGCCGATAAGATATAGACGAAAATCTAAGGGGAGTGTTATCCAGCCCCCTCTGGCGCCTCGGGTATAACGGGTATAACTTTTGAACGGTGTGAGGTATCATCTCACATTTTACCTAAAAACATGTGCCAATGATCCCCTTATACTTATAGCCATAGGTGGAAACCTCGACGGAGACTTGGGGGGACGAACGAGTGTGGCTGAATGAAAGACGCGAGAATTTTTTTTCATCTGATCGAAAAGTCAAAAAAATAGAAAATTTTCTATTTTCGCCGCCAAAAAAGATGATGACCTTTTTTTTAGCCATTTCGCCCAAAAAGTCCCGAAAGTAGTCCCGACCCGAAAGTCAAGAAAATTTTGCTATTTTCGCCGCCAAAAAAGTTGATGGCATTTTTTTAGTCGTTCGGCCAAAAAGTCAAGAAAAATGTATATTTTCACCGCCAAAGTCTAAAATATGTCTATTTTCACCGGCATAAAATAATTGTATGCCCTTTTTTCTCATCACGCTTAATGACTGGGGGGACCAATGCATGGGCCGTCCCCTCCAACACTTTTATTGTAGGGACCGTCCCCTCTGTCCCCCTAGGTTTCCGCCAATGCCTTACAGCAACCTAAAAGGTCAAATTTTTTATTCCATACGGAACAAGTTTGAAATCGAAAAAACCTATGGGGTGGATACCACCCTCCCTTGGTAGCCCGAGGGTTAAGATATGCATAAAAATGTCTACTCTAAAATATATAGTATATATATTATATATATTATATATGTATATTTTCAATATGATTGTGTCACCGTTGATATGCATTCAGCTCTCTTTGATTGAGACAACTTTAGATTATTCTGATCATTGGTTTGATGCCTTTGTTTACAACGCTGTCCCATGAAATGTTTTGTCACATAGCTTAGTACAGAGCTGCTATACTTGAAGAATATTCTTGTGCACAGTAACAATCATCTATATTTCTTTACTTGCATGAGCAAGACTCTGGAGCACCTCTGGGTAGCTCTTGAAGGAGGGCTATGTAGATAAACAGGTTGGTTCGTAGGCAGTAGGCAGGTATGTATGTATGTATGTATGCAGGTAGGTAGGTGGGTGGGTGGGTTGGGTGGGTTGGTGGATTGCATGGATAGATGGATGTATGGGTGGATAGATTTAGATCGATGGGTAGATAGATAGATAGATAGATGGATGGATGGATGGATGGATGGATGGATGGATGGATGGATGGATAGATAGATAGATAGATAGATAGATAGATAGATAGATAGATAGATGGATGGATGGATGGATGGATGGATGGATGGATGGATGGATGGATGGATGGATGGATGGATGGATGGATGGATGGATGGATGGATGGATGGATGGATGGATGGATGGATGGATGGATGGATGGATGGATGGATGGATGGATGGATGGATGGATGGATGGATGGATGGATGGATGGATCGATGGATGGATGGATGGATGGATGGATGGATGTATGGATGGATGGATGGATGGATGGATGGATGGATGGATGGATGGATGGATATAGATTGATAGGTAGTCAGTTCTGCAACATCTGGTCTGGATCACCTCTGATATTGAATGGCGCTATATAAATACTCGATTACAAATACGATTATGCAATATCAGAATAGCAAATCTATTTTATGTCGTGCCGATATGAAAGTTTTTTGTGTTTGCATCAGAAGGATTAGAGTCTGTCATTATTTGTCCCTTGTATCTGATTGATTTCTTGCATTTCTTTGTTGCTTTCCTTAACCCTCAGGCTACCAAGCTTTTTTTGTAACACTGACTACCAAGGGGGGGGGTGGTTACCACCCCCCCCTGGATTTTGGGTTTGGTTTGAGATATCATAACTTGTAATACATCAATGGATTCAGCATTCATTTCTGCACAAAATGGTATTTTTAGGTTTGAAATATTTGAAAGCACCCCGGAATTATGAATTTTTTCCGTATGCACCCGTCGATTTCACAAAATGCATACTTTCGCATAAGCAAAATATTAGATTCTGTGTGATTTTAACATAATTTATTTATTTAAAAATAGTTTACATATAATAAAACCAATATCCAACTATAAAAACTAGTAATAAGTTAGTTTTAATTACAATAAAAAGGAAAAAAAACATGTATTAGCTGCTGAAAAACGTTTACGCAGACTTATCGGTTTACGTTGTAAAAAGCCCCAACATTTTTACACATTTAAATTTATTTTGAGCACTTCCGGTCATCAAATGTCAAATTAATTAGTATCAAAAAATAGCCCTAAATGCCCTCTATAGAATGGTATAATTTACTTCTCTTGAAAAATAAATTATGACTAATTTTTAATAGGAAAAACATGAAAATTTTATGAAAATAAAACACCTTTTTATATATTTTAATTTATTTTGAGCACTTCCGGTTGTCAAAAGACAACTCCGTGACCACCACAATGTAGCCCCACATTCCCTCTACATAATGGTGTAATTCGTGTCTCTTCATGTCAAAAGACGGATAAGATACAGCCGATAATCTAAGGGGGGGTGGTATCCACCCCCCCCCC
>CAMAOG010000133.1:0-11746 GCA_945859605.1 Lumbricus rubellus | reverse complement strand
TTTTTTTATGTCGCGCAAAGACACAGAGAAGCAGCTGGACTGTGTAATCGTATACTTAGAATTGTAATCACATTTATATAGCACCTCCTCAATACATTTAGGCTACTCAGCAGTGCTTCCGTGAATGGAACACGACTACCGTACACAAGCAGCTAGGCTAATAGGGTATCATTTGAAACTATACTGAAGCGCTCTCGCTAAAAAGGCAGCGAAATTCCAGCTTCTAAGAAAAGCGGTTATTGAACACAAACTAGGGAAAATTCCCACGTTCTTAATTTCCTGCTCTGCGTTTTTCAAGCTCTTGCTAATAATTATTCAACCGTGACCGTTGTGTTTTCCCCCCACCTACCATCACAGAAAAAATGTCTGCTGGCGCCCATGCATGTTCTTCAACCTGCTCCATCTGATATATGCATCGAAAGATTCGAACCCGATCTGAACCATACTCGAATTAAAGGTGTGTCGCTAGGAGGCGCAATTCCATTACCCTTCCAATCCTCATCCATTTCCTCTGATTTGATTTGATTTGACCGTTGGATTTCCCGCATCCAATACACTGGCTCCCTATTCCACGCGGAATATCACCAGCAGCAGCTTCAATGTCTCAACCGACTTCGTCTCTTAATCCAATTCATTTCATCGTAATTCTGTTGATTGCAGCATTTATATTGCGCCAGCCAATCGCTTAGACTGCTCTCCGCAGTTACTGTAACAGTAGTCTAGTAGTGGTTTCAGTTTAACGACACTGCATGTGATTGATGACAAGGATCGGTAGAGTCGCCCTCCTCTTCTATCCAGACGTTGGACTGGCACTACTGCAGTGCACATGAGCAGTGGCGCCAAGGCCGTAGCCAGGATTTTATTTCGGGGGTGTATGCATGTATGTATTAATGTATTAATGTATGTATGTAATACTATGTATGTATGTATTAAGCTTAATGTATGTATGTATTAATGTATTAATGTATGTATGTATGTATGTATGTAATACTATGTATGTATGTATGTATGTATGTATGTATGTATGTATGTATGTATGTATGTATGTGTGTGTGTGTGTGTGTGTGTATGTATGTATGTATGTATGTATGTATGTATGTATGTATGTATGTATGTATGTATGTATGTATGTATGTATGTATGTATGTATGTATGTATGTATGTATGTATGTATGTATGTATGTATGTATGTATGTATGTATGTATGTATGTATATACGCACGTGCGTATGTACGTATGTGTTTGTGTAAGTGTCTGTGTGTCTATGCTTCTCAAGAGCAATACCTACACATGTCATGATGTCATGACAATCCAATTCATCTAAACTGTACTCAACAGTAACTCTAACTTATAGGACAGTTGAAAGTGACGCTTTAGACACTCTCGTCAGTCACTGCAAACCAATGCAATGCAGTGTGTGTGACACTCGGGACATAAATAGTAGGAAGCACCCGAGCGATGACGGCGACGACAGCAACAACCATTCTGTCGTCAGTACTACAGTGAGTAAGGAAGACAGTTTTGACGGATGAGGAATGCTTCCACTGTGCGCTGAGTGGCGTTTGTTTGTTAATGCCGTGGAAATGTACATACCGCACGGCACTCGATGCTAATGGACCCGGTGGCGATCCATTAGGGAAAGGGGCGGCTGTATTTGCGCAGAGTCGAAGATGACTGCTGCCGATATTGGCAACAATCACAAACCGAAGGGAAGGGTAAAACATCGAATCTCCTCTCCCACGCCATACCTGTGATTTTCACGTGATTTTCGCGCATATTATGCGTTTCTGTGAATCACACTTTGTAATTTCACATGTAGGCATACCATGAAACATCGCGAACTCGTGGCAATTTGCAATATTATATTCATTGTAAATAATTGCCTAGCTAAATATGGCAGTTATTTCCTATTTTAATTTTCTATTGCTATTTGTTAATATCATTAAGATTGTTATTGTTAGCACTTTGGCGAAGTTCTAAAAAATTATTATTATTATTATTATTGGGGCTTACTATTATGAGTATTGCTTTTTTATCCATATTTATTACCATAATTTATTTAGCGCTACTATCCGGGGAATCACCAAGCATAAATCAATGTATCTATGATCACCGTCTCTACGCAGTATAGCTTTCTCAGAGGCGTTACTTTGAAACCTCCTCATCTTCTTCTATGCGTGAAAAGACAAGCACGATGTATCCCCTCAATTCTTTCATAAGTTTCATTAAACGAATTTATACATAATATATTATAATTACATGTAGTTATCTTTACCTGTATAAGACCAGAATTCTCTGTCATCCAGACCATAACCGGAAGACCAAGAAAGTTGGTCACCTGCAGCAGGTATTCGATCGACGGAATCTCTTCATCGTCGAAATCCATGTAGAAGATGAGGTTTGCGTGGTTGTTCAGCGTTTCGTTGCACAGTCGATCGAGCAGCTCAGGCGGACTCAGCTTGCTCAGTTCAATCAAGCGGAACGTTGCTCGATAGTTGTGTTTCGTGAACGTGCTCTTCACCGTCACGTTCATCCGAGTGAGTGCACTGTTGAGCGTCGTGTTGAATTTGCGACGGAAGAATATGTTCTTCTTGATGAACATCACCATCGTCAGGTACTCGTATCCGGAAAAGGTTGGCAGAACCAGGGACAGGACGTAGAGAAGGATCGGTAGGAACGTACAGAAAGCGGCCATAGTTTGGACTGATGGAATAACGGCCGCGGCTGTTTCAGGCGAGGGCTCTAATAACCTTAAAGTCTTATCATCATCATCGCATATTATGGAGTATCATCTCTCGCTGGCTGCTGCATATCTCAGAGCAGCAATTCTTGGGAGAAAACTGTTCGAGATTGACAGGATTTCTTCAGCAAGTTGTTTAATAATGGACTTGGGGTTGATATAATTATAAAATAGGTCTTATTAAACCCACAGCTACAGATTTCTGTTTTCAATCTAAGGCGAAAATATCATCACAACCGTCGAAGCTTCAGTTGGTAAGCTATAGTTGATTCACGATGAAGCATTTTCGTGGCACTCTTCAGCGAATCAAAAGCGTATAATATATTATTCCAGGTTATGATCCGAATGGGAAGAGAAGACAGAAGAAGGTCAACTGCACTCCATCAGCAAACTGGAAGAGAAGAGTTCAAACACGCATTAGGCCCTATACATGTAGGTTAACGGTCAATTTAGGTAAACTGCATTATTGCACAAAATAAGGTGTAAATAATAAATCTCATTTGAACGGACTTGTGGAGAGAGATAGCAAGAGCGATGTTTTTGGTGAGTTGTTCATAAGATGGAGAGACTCTGTGGACATTTCAGCCATCTTCTCCCCATTTCGAATGATCTTTTTGTTTGTTCACGTATCGTTGCATGGCACTCAAATCTCAAATCATTCATTCATTCGATCATTTTAAAAGTTACAACCATTGTTTCAAGCCAGAAACAAAATCGCACAGATTTCAAGCAAAAATAATAAATCAACATCACGCAGCATACATGTATATCGCATATCAATCAGTGAGATCAGTGCTAAGTTTAGACGCATCTTAAGATAAGAATATTCTTTAATTCACCAATTATTGCTAACCGCATTTTGGTTTACAGACATGGTACAATAAAATGAAATATAGCTTACATAACCGCTTCAAACAAAACATCACATAAACCACGAAGGTATCGAGTGAATCAGAGGACATAAATAACCTGTCCCAGAACTACCGCAAATTAACCGGCAACGCTCAATATAGCCGATAATTCCCGTCGAAGTCTTCTTAAGGCTGCGATTGTGTTGTGTGCACCAAGACAGAACTATCGTCCAAACCAATTTGACTTTGACATCTACAAGGATAATTATCTAGAATCGTCTTGAACCACGGTTTCTACGCTGGCTATAAATGCCAAAACAAATGAACAGGAAAGCGATAAATCGTTCGGTAACCAGCGGCAATTAGAACTTATAGTCTGGATGAGAGGAAATAAAGAAAGTTGTCCATTTAATACACTGAAATGCAAGCTGAGTTAACGACCAATACAAACATTAAGATATCGTTAAACATTGGATAGGAGCCATAGGACGACTACTTCTCGTTTTGTGGTTGTAAATTGCAGACGCTGACACATCTAGACCTAATTCTTACTCTGACTTAACACATCCTCAATACCTTGACATTCTTCTCCACCTAAAGAATACAAGCCCTAACACTGCACTGCTAACAGATCCTACACATGTTCTTTCTCTCTCAAATCAGCGCTCTTGAATAAGCTGGTGCCCTACAGTCTTGGCTTTCAAGTGCCGCATTAGAAGTTTTGGGTTTATGATCACGACGATCTGCAACCAGACTTACAACTCCATTTGACATCTTATTCCTACCTATGGACAACCTATCTGACTCGACGCAGCGGACTTGGCTTTCGAGTGGCGCTTTAGAAGTTCTGAGTATGATTGTGCTTACGATTGAAAGGACATGACTGTCAACATTTTATAAACATAATAATTAATCACATTACATTACATTCCGAGCCGTTTCGTCATATTACAGCAGCAAAGCATAGTATTCGGAGAGACAGACAAGACAAACAGAGGCAGAAATAGAGACAGACAGGCAGACCGACAGACAGACATACAAAGAAAGATAGATGGTCGTAAACATCGTTTATAAATGTTTCAGTCCGTCCTCCCTGCTGCTGCTTGAAGCATCCGATAAAAGGTGTGTACATGTACATATACATGTATGTACATGTATGCACATGTGTGTACATGTATACACACACATGTATGTACATGTATGTATACATGTATGTACATGTACATGTATGTACATGTATGTATACGCGAGGACGCCCGTTGCGGTCGCACGAAGAATCTATCACACCGCAGGGAAAAGTCATCGTCCTCTCCTGGGACATTAAGTGACAACACTAACGGACAGCAACGTCGTCCTGCATGCAGTGTCGAGACGTAGAACTTTCACATTTCCCCGGACGTCCGGAACCAGCTGCATTGCCGACCACCAAAATATATAATGTAACGTAATTATTACCATCTTCCAGGAACTACGGTCATCCATAACATTGACGGTTTTTGCTTCTCTTCAGAACAGGAAACATTTCCGAACAGTATTAAAACGCATGCAGGACGGCCTTTGATTAGTCCTTCGTCAAATAGCGCAATATAAATCCGCAATAACCATTAGCGGTATACTTGCCGAGGTCAGTCAGACGGTTTTTTGTAGCGCTTTGCTAGGCAGTGAAAAGAAGGAGCTACATAAAATGCCATGATAAAATGCGAAATGATGGAAGTGAATATAATTGTCAACAGCGTCATTCTCTCGAAAGATCTGTTTGTTAACCTAATTGAATTTAACCAGAATGCAGAGAAAGGTCATCCAGGAGCAATATACATGTAGCCTACACCATGCACCTGATTGGGATTTGAACCCATAACCTGGACTTTGACTGTCCAGCTCACCACTCACCGCTAAACCATCACGTACATGGTATATGGTATATGGTATAACACCAAATTGTCGTCCATCGTTAAATCCCCGTCGAAAACAGTCGCGTCTTATTCACGGATCAGGACAGAATCCAGGCGGATCAAACCTCTCGGTCAAAAGGAGGATTTGCTAAGCTGCCCACCGACCGAACAAGTACATCTACAATTCTACATCTACATCTACAACTACAACATTTACAACTACTGCAGCTACATCTAGTCCTTACATCTACATCTGCATCTACAACTACATCTACATCTACATCTACATCGCTCTCGTATTAATCGATGAACTCGAAATGACACCAACGGATTTATTCGCAACACGCTCCTCGTCTTGAGACTTGAATATCGACTTGGAACCTCTAAAGAATTATGATCGTGGTCTTGATTATTATCGATCTCCAACTCATTAATGCAACGTTTGATGCAACTTTTGATGCAACTTTTCATGTAACTTTTGATGGAACTTTTGATGCAACTTTTGATGCAACTTTTGATGCAACTTTTGATGCAACTTTTGATGCTTGTCAAAACAGCACAAGTTACTAATAAGATACAGACCTCTATC
The DNA here is from genome assembly GCA_945859605.1 of Lumbricus rubellus. NCBI lineage: Eukaryota > Metazoa > Annelida > Clitellata > Crassiclitellata > Lumbricidae > Lumbricus > Lumbricus rubellus. The sequence goes on along the minus strand of CAMAOG010000133.1, from coordinate 5,674 downwards.
ATGTCCCTGAAGAAAATTCAAACATCCAATGGCATCACTTCAATCGCCTCTGGGAATCCTTCTTCAGTTCACTGTACGCTAGTATAAGTGATTAAGTATATCTATGATTGTCCAGACAAATAACATCTCTTATGTAACCTACTGTACGTTTTCTTGTCATTCATGTTCCTTCCAATCTTGCTCTATGTTAGCTCTCAGCAGGGAGGTCTCTATAGGCCTACACTCACATGACCAATCCAGTTCCTGTGTCTTCCTCTCAAAGTAGGCTTTATAGCCACAAGAGATCTTTCCCGTCCATCTCATGGACGTGAACATAGATAGCGACAATCTTAGACATAATAATTATATTCCATTTGCTATCTCTACCGGATATCTCTCAGTTCCTCTTCACAATAAACCAATATAATTAAACCTCAACTGGCGTAGTTAACTACACCGGTAAGCGAGAGCGGCATACGTCTGTTGGTTGCAACGGACTGCGCGGTTCAAGCCCCGGGCTGGGAGTTGACACTCAGAGATTTAGATATCTCGGGCTAGCACGCATGTGACGCGGTGGCGCAAGCTGCTGCGAGTTGGCAAGTTGCTTACCCATCATTGTCTGTGGGGGAGGCAACGGGAAACCACCTCACTCGTCTCATCCCCGGGTGGGGTGGCGAAAGCCGTAGGACCTGCATGCTTTCGGGCAGCGAACCATCATCAACCATCATCAATTAAACCTCACACGACACCTTTCATTGATTCACGCTCAGTCCAGCTAATCATTTTCACATCTCAAGAACCTCCAACCTAATCAAATCATCCTGTCTGATTTTCCATGCTTCTGATCCGTACAACACTGCATTCCATATCAGTGTAGGCTATCCTTCAGTCCTCCTTCTGTACAATTGTAGGCCTAATTATTTTTTACATGCATGCGTGTTCGGTTCTCTACAAGGGCAGCTTACACTATTGCACGTGTAGTTTAGCAACGACAGCTTGGACACATCATACATGCATACATAGTCTATTTTAATTATATAGGCCTAATCATATCTGCCTGTGGAGATCCTCAGGTCCTTCGCTGTCGTACATCAACACGAGTGAACCGTACACACCTTTCCTGCATTAATCTATCCCCTTGAAATCAGTTGACATTCGAGATGTTAATGTCTGCTCACGTTACCTTGCCTCTATGCTAAGAGCCAGGGCCGGATTAACCAGTATGCCATGTATGCCATGGCGGCGGGCCCCCCGTCGTCAGGAGGCCCCCCGCGTCTGAGCAAAAAAAAAAATTTTATGTGCATTTTCCAATTTATTCAGCTTTCCTTCAAGGGCATTGTGTAAATTTTCGTCAATTGCTGATTGTTTTTTCTTAAGGCGATTAGGCGAACAGTGACTTGATTTATGTCGGCCCCTGTATCTAGGGCCTATGCCAGCTATGATTAATGATTTTGTCCGTATTCCATAATGGCCTACTTTTAAAGAAATAGGCTCGAGTGACAGACAGGCAAACAGATATGCAATCTATAACAAAATTGACAAATTATTCAGCATTGCGCACTCTCGTGCGTTCTCTTTAGTCGATATGTGATCTAAAAATGGCGATTTCAGCGTGTCTGCAGACTGCAGGCGTTTTCTATGCAGAATTATAAAAATTTATAAAAAAAATCGCCGGGTCGTCAGCAAACATTGGGACTAGGTACGTTTGGAAGCTAAAGGTCTTAAGAAGGCATTAGAGAAAGTTTGGTGACGTTTGCAGCGCAGCCGTTCATCTCCTCATTTACCAGTGAACGATGCCGAAGAATAAAATATTTCAATGTTCTGGTGCTCAAAAAAGGCGAGTAGCGAAAGAACGCGCTGACAGGGAAAGAAATAGCGTTTCGTCTATTCCAAAACTGGATAGATTTTTCATGAACTCCACTGCAGTGACAGCCACGTCAAATGAGTCGGAGCAGGGGCAGATTGGAAATGGTGACGATAGTTATGTGCCATGCACTGACGTTACATCTGAAGAGCCTGAAATTTGCGAGTCTCATGTCGTAGAGATGACAACACAAAATTCTGCATCGTCAGCTGCAGAGAATCATTATGTCGAAGACATACCATACGGTAAGGGTTCATTTGTGTTGGCTTTTTAATCAAGAACCTTGCTCATGTTATAACTGTGAAATGATTTAAGTCGCATATAAAATATATATATGTATATATATATATAGGGGATAATAGGCCTATGTACTTATATCAAAGAACTTTGCTTCATTCATTCATTCGCTTTATAGAATAAGGCCTATAAAAATAGGCCTATAGAGCCCTGTCAAGAAAGCTAATTCAGGATCCGAGCGCTGCAAAGAAAAAGAACTTGAGAGATTTATGAAACAGTTTCATTGGTCAGATGTAGGCCTAATCGAGACTTAGAAGAGTAAATGTAGGTGCTCTGCATTGGCAAGAACATATTCTGGTGATTTAGAAGCCGCGGTATTCCCTGATGAAATGGTTCAGCTCGTCATGTTTGCAAAGAACAGGGACTGTAAATCGCCGGCTTCTCTCGCCATGTTGCTGCATACGGAAGATCTTCAGTCTACATTTCCCAATGTGTCCATTGCTCTGCGTATGTACATGTGCCTGATGGTATCCAACTGCACTGGTGAAAGATCCTTTAGCAAAATGGCGTTGATAAAGAACAAGCTGCGAAGTACAATGACTGACAAACGCTTAACTGCACTAGAACTTCTTAGCGTTGAGAGTGATCTCTTAGATACTGTTTCCTTCAATGACATTCTTGACCAGTTTGCCAATGCCAAGAGTAGAAAAATGTGAACCATAATTATTTGGTACATAGCAGGATTTAAACCGCTAAACTGAATATAATCTATTTATAAAGACAGTGTCATTCATATTATTTTTATTTCATTAAGCTACACATAATTAAGTTTTTTAATTAGGCCTACATAATCAATAATAGGCACGCACAAATACGTGGGGCTGTATAGGAAGAGTATGGTGACGGAAAGTAATGGTGAATTAAGGGCCCCCCTGAGAATATGGCGGCGGGCCCCCCGAGGGCTTAATCCGGGCCTGCTAAGAGCCGCTGCCTGTTCAGATCCCTAATGGTGTATGGTTTCTGATTGGTCTCACATATTACGCTCTTGAAAATATATCCAGATCGATAAGTATACATGTACAGGGTGGCTCAAAAAAAAATGTACCACCGGATAAAATGCGATAACTTCGCAACCGACTGACATTTTCCTGTGAAAATTTTCCAAATTGCAGGGGAATGAATTTCCAACAATCCCTGAAAGTTTCACTTGAAAATTTTCATGTTTGCAAAAGTTACAGCTGTTCAAACTTAACATTTCGTTTTTTCAAATATCCGGAGAATCAAGCTCCAATACAATGTGATTTCATTAAGATTTTTTGCAAATTACATCATAAGAAATGATGATGATGTCCTACGACCTCACTAAGAGCTGTAAAGAAGCTGTTTATGAAGCAAACTGTTGGTATTTAGTGATATTTTATAGATTAAGGACTGAATTCGTGAATCCATTACTGAACGTCATGGACAAAGTTTCTGCGGAAGATAAAATGGAAACTCGGACGCTGCGTGAGCAGAGACTGGGACATCGCGTAATCATAGCAAAATACCCAGTGAAAAGTGGAGCCTGAGCATATTGAAGGCTATCTGTAAACATGTTTATGTAGCGAAGATCAGATGTTGGAAGCGAGGCAGGAAGTGGTTGCTTGGTCTGATGGAAAAAGTACGATTTTCAAGAAATTCGCTTGGTAATCGAAAGGGTCAAGTTTGCAAAGCACATCCTGGTTTCGACATCAGATATGATGGCGTGTGTTACGGCTGCAAGAAAAGACTGCATTTAATCCCATTCAGTAGGTTAGATGTCAGACTCATCTTTGAACTCTCTTACCCAGACTCATTGAAGACCAGGTATGCTCTAACGTCTGGTTTTATTTTCCAGCAGGACGGTGCGCCTGCTTGCTCGCACGGCAAGTTTGACTATGATGGCGCTACATAATTGCCATCAACTGAAGTAAATGCATTGGCAAAGATGACTAACAAACTCGCCAGACCTTAGCCCTCTTGCTTATCACGTCTGGTGAGCTATTCTGGAACGCTGCAAGACATTTCATCCCAAGTTGGAGAACATTGGCCAGCTGAAGCAAGTCTTGCTGCTAATGTGGGGTCAGTTGCCGCAGGACCCGACCAACAAGGCCATACTGAGCTTCACAAAAAGATTTTGAACTCGTGTTAAAGCAGGGGAAGGACACTCCCATCATACCTAAAAATAAAATGCAAAACGAAATTCTGAGGTCGTAGTGAAAAGTGATATCGTTTGACATGGAAATCAACAAATGACGCTAATTTTTCCGCGGAAATTCGAAAAAACGGAATTTAAAGTTTGAACAGCTGTAACTTTTGCAAACATGAAACTTTTCAAATGAAACTTTCAGGTATTGTTGGAAATTCATTCCCCTGCAAATTGAGAAATTTTCGCCAAAAAAGGTCAATCGGTTGCGAAGTTATCGCATTTTATCCGGTGGTACATTTTTTTTTGAGCCACCCTGTATATAGTTATACACAGACGCGCATCAAGAAATGGTGACATACATGTAAAACCACGAACAGAACGAGAACAAGAACCAGTTTCACCAAACAAAAGGTGCCGCCACTCTTTGCACTTTGGCAGTGCCAGTCCCAAGCCCGAATAAAGGAGGAGGGCGACGCTAATGATCTTTGTTATCACACAGTGTTCTTTAAACTGACATTATAATTATTATACTACCAAAGAGGAAACCATAATTTTAGGATTCGCTCTGCATGTGTGTAACTGAAAGCGTGTTCACAGTTCAGTCTGCCGAGAAAACAGCAGAACAACGTGAATTATTTAGACGACGGTAAAAGCTTTTCTTCCGCACAACAGCAGAAACATGTTCGCTGGTCATCCTTCTTCAAGACTGGACATTGGACTTCGTCTACAGATTACTGGCCAGCGCGAGAAACAAGAGACCAGTCCGTATCCACTACATACGACGGGTCTCGTGGCCAATAACCTGGCTATAGACTACTGCAGAATTGAGTTTATAGCTGTAGTCTCCATGATTGTGTTGTGTTCGTATAATGCGGTGCCGGAGATTTACGTTGCATTTCAACTATTCATGCTTATTGCACTCCACCTACAGTCTCCGAAATGCTTAATGTAATGTAAATACTGGATGTAGGCTACATGTATAAATGGCACAGGCTCCTTTGACTCAGCCGATTGACGTGTTTTGCAGTGGCGGCGCCAGGATTTCAGGGTTAATGGGAGGGGCTGAAGCCCTAAGTCAGTGGTTCCCAAACTTTTTGGACTTTAGGGGCACTTTTCTAAGTTGGAGGACACGAGGGCCACTTTTTTCTCAGTTAAAAGACATTAGAGGGCCACTAGAAAAATAGAAAATTATTCATTAGTGGATATAATGTAATGAACCCGTAAAACCACCTAAGCATGCCCACGGCATGCATACAGAGTACATCAGAGCTCGTGAATAAGGTGGTGCCCCGCAGCATCGCTTGGCTTTCGAATGGCGCTTTGGAAATGAGGAGAATACGATTACGATTACGGAGTTAAGGATCGGTGGACGAAATCGCATTTCAAATCCACTCACGGGTCAAACTACTTCAAAAAAATCCGCAAAC